>JADAXU010000124.1:0-33805 GCA_018340775.1 Taxus wallichiana var. yunnanensis | reverse complement strand
ACATCAAATTAATGAAAGTCAATAGATTTCCTTTGCTCGGTTAAAATTAACCAATCATGCTTTGACTTGGTTCGAAAGTTATGTACATTCTTTGGTTATGAAGAAGATTCCTCCGATTACTAGATGGGATACTTTTAAGAAACTAATAAAAAATAGTTCTATCCTATTTTTATGAGGAAGAGAGGTCCATGTATTGGTAGTATCTCAAGTAGAAACAAGGCTAGAATTTGTAGAAGTACACTAGTGAGTTTGGGAAGAAAGTTATTCAGATGGGAAAGGATGTAGCAGACGGGAACTATTGATGAAGTATATTGGTTGACTCTATATCTACTTAAGAAGATTCCTCCTTTTGGCCAAGCCACCATATGTGGATGAGGATTGTATGTAAGATCACTACCTAGAGATAAATAAGAAGAAGATTTCATCTACCTCTTAGCATGCTTCCAACAAATCAAACAACACCAAGTAAAATGAAAAAGATAAAGGAAAGGGTAAGAAAAATGCTACTTCTATTTCTAAGAAAGATACTAAAATTCATTATGGGCATTGTGATGTTGACACTCATTTTGAGGAAAAGTGTTGGAAGCTCCACCCATAATTACATCCCTTCAAGAAAAAGAAGAATAAAAACAAGGCCATGGCTGCCTTCCAGGAAAGGATGTATTTTGTAGCAAAGAGGTGGATGAGACTATGTGTTATACCTCTATCTAAAGAGATGTATGTTTGGGTAATAACAATGTTTCTCAAGAGAATTCATTGACAAAGATTTTTATTTATAAATTCAAGTAAAGAAAAATAAGGTGGATACTCTTTTTTATACATGTTCTAAAGCTAATTTGATTAGCAAAGAGATACTAAATTAGCTGAAGTTGAAACTTAAAATCACCCAAGTGCATATTCATTGGTTTGGGTGAAGAAAGGTCTAAACATCAAGGTTAGAATATGTGTAAGATTAATTTTGGTATTGATAAAAAGTTTTAGATGAATTTATTGTGGATGTTGTTCCCCTTGATGTGTGTGGTGTAGTATTTGGCATTCCGTATATATCGTGGATGTTATCTTCATAAGGAAATCCAACCAAGACAACTTGGTAAATGCTAGCAAATGCTACATCATTTCAGCCTATTTAGGAGATTCAAAGATATCTTTGGTAAGTGCCAACGAAGCCCAAAAACTTATTAATGCTAGTGGTAAATTTACATTGCTTCTTTTGAGGGATATGCTAGATGATGAGGTTGTTACATCTAAAACCACTTGTAGCATGTTTTCTAATAAAGAGAAGACACAAATAGTAGAGTTGGTTCAAAATTTTAGAGAAGTCTTTCAAGAAACTACAGGATGCCCTAGTCGAGTAAATTGAACATGAAATCCATTTCTACCCAATATTCCGCTTCCAAACTTTAATTTATATAAGAAGTCTTTGAAAGATGCTAATGAGGTAAAAAAATTATAGTCTTTGATTGAACAAGGTATAATCATGTCCTAATACTTCTCCATGTGGTTCTCCTATTGTTTTAATACCTAAGAAATATGGTTCATGGAGAATGTGTATTGATTATAGGGATTTAAATAAAATAACCATTAAAAATCGGTACCCTCTTCCTTGCATTGATGATTTATTAGATCAGTTACAACATGCTAAATATTTTACTAAGCTTGATTTGAAGTCTGGGTATCATCAAGTGTGGATCAAGGAAGAGGACATTTAGAAAACAACATAAAAACCAATAAATGGTTGTATGAATAGTTGGTATTACCGTTCGGGATATGTAATGCACAAATACATTCATGAGGTTGATATACGAGGTAATGAGGCCATTTATTGATTCCTTTGTTATTGTGTACTTGGATGACATTCTAGTTTTTAGCAGAACTTTTAAAGAGCATATTGATCATTTACGTCAAGTTTTACAAGTGCTTAAGGAGAACCGACTTGTGTTGAATGAAAAGAAGTGCAAGTTTTCACAATAGTCACTTGTCTTTTTGGGACATGTGATTAGAGATGGGGAGTTAAGAATTGATCCGACTAAGATAGATTCCATTCAAAATTGACTTGCGCCTTTTAGTTTTTTAGAGACTAGGATTTTTGTGGGAGAAATTTAGTATTTACAGAAGTTCATTAAGAACTTATCTTCCATAGCAGTGCCACTACATTCAGTGAAAAGGGGGGTAAGACATTTGATTGGGGTAAGAAACAATAGATTGATTTTGATTCATTTAAATATAAAATCAGTCATGCTCCATTTTTGGCCTTACCTAACTTACAATTTCCTTTTGAAGTGGAAACCAATGCTAGTGACTATGTTATGGGGGTTTTCCTAACATGTGAAAAGCATGACCCGGTTGCGCATGGATAAGATGTCAGCCTGGCGACAGGTTGGCCCAAGAAGGAGCATGCCTGCGATAGAATCTTCTAGAAGAACATCATGGGATAAAGTGGAAAGCTCAGGCCTGGAGAAGCATGCTCGCATGGAGGACCACATTTGGACACTTAGCACCAGATCCGAGGGCACTGAGGGGATGAGTAGTTGGACCCAGAAAGCTATAAATACAAGTGCCTACAGAGACAAAAGATATATACATAGAGAGTGGGTGGAGCTCTATAAAAATGTTGCAAGGACTCTGTCAAGTGGATAGTTGTATTTAGGAGAGGATGCATTAGGCTTGGGGGTTGTAAATTTTTTTTTGGTAGCTTAGTTACATAAGTCCAGTGCAATGCATGACTATGGTCTACTTCTCTGTGACCCTCTGTAATGGTTCCATGGATGTAATAAGGTTTCCTGTTATAATATATACATGAATATCAATGATTCTGATGCATACTTCTCTCTTATGAGTTCTCTTTCCTTTCATGCTAAGTATGGATGCTTGTATGTTTCTTTCTATCATACTACATGTTATGGATTCTGTTAAGTACTACTCGATCTAAAATGACTGCAAGGATCTAGAGGCCGTTCTGAGCCCTATGGTTCTTGTATGTCCTAACTTCCCTTCTGGAATCTCTTACACAAATCATAGATGATGTTTCCCACTAAACTCACATAAAAGAGAGACTCGGTACCCGCGCATGCCTCGGTGAGTGCCCAAATTTCACTGGGTGATAGGTCGGCACATGGGGTTCCTTTCTTTTGTGATAGGAGTAAAAATGACTACATCTTGGTTCCATTGCCGGACCTCTTTTCAAAGTTGTAGTGGGATTTAACATACATCATGATCTGTGTAATGAGTAATGACAGAGTGGTTAACATTGGAAAGTGTTGAATCATGGTTCAAGAGCACAGAGGATGAATTTTCTTAGAGATTCAACGACTGACCTGAGTTTGATGCACGTAGATGGGTAGAAGAGAATCTCTACCATGATCTATATGAGACCTTTTTCTCTGCTTTGCTTCCTGGGAGCTGTATGAATGGCTCTCAGCCTATGCATCTAGATCAAGTTGGCATTATGGATCACATGTGTGGACCCAAGAAGAATACCAAAGGCTACAGATGCAGATCTGATGTGGACCCATGTTGTGGATCATTGGTGGAAAGGAGTATTGGCTAGCTACACTGAGTATGCCATTTCCACATATTCTATCTGTCTGAGGTTGCTGAGTTTGAGTTTCTGCGGGAGCCCAGAGGATCATTTCTACGTGTGTCCCTCTAGATCTGAAGATCTTGATGATTACCATGAGTTTAGAGGCTTTCCCAATGGCCAGCTAAACCATTCTGAGTGTTGGGTGAGGAAGCTAGGGTGGAGGAAGATGGAAGATGTTCGTGGGAGAAAGAAAGGGAGGAAAGACGACTCAAGTATGGTGAAGCACGTGAAAGGGAGATTGCTAGAAAACACAAGGTTACAGTGTGATGGATGTATGGCGGTAGATGTTACGGGAAGGATTTGAGGTTCACGTAGAGGACGTGGAACCTGAGTAGTCTATGTGACCCCATCTTGGCAAGCACATGAGAGAAACCCCTTCGGCTTCTGATGAGAGTTCATCACATGCGAGAAAGAAGAACTGTTGCACGCATCTCGAGCCCACCTAGTGACTAGACCCTGGCACTTGGTTTTCCAATCAGGGGGATAATATTGCTAATCTAGTTGGTTACATTAGAGGTGATCATTCTATGCCCAGGAGGTATAATTTCTCATTTGGGACTTCTATGGCTGCAAACACCAACCCAGTGTTAGGAATTTTCGGCAAGGTATAGGCACACAAGCATTTGGTCTCACATCTGGGAGTGGTGTGGGGTATACTATTTCAAGTGGGGGGCATTATCATGACCATAGGCACTAGCCTCAGTGGAACCGTGGGGACCTCGCATGCACGACCACTTCAGGACCTGTGGGCCTAGTGGATCTGGTGGTTCAGGAGGAGTAGGAGCTGGTGGGTCTTGGTGGATCTGGTGGTTTAGGACCTAGTGGGCCTGAGTGATCTGGTGGTTCAGGACTAGTGGACCTGGTGGATCAGGTAGTGGAGGAAACACAAGTGGAAACCAAGGATCTGATGGAGGAGGATTTGGGCCCCAACCACCCCCACAAGTTTTCTTTGAAATGTCTCTACATTTTCTTGATTATAGAGGTATTGAGGATGTTGTGGAACATGTTCACAAATGTGAACTACTATGGCACGCAAAGGGTGTCACAACCCCAAAATGGAAGGCTAGTTAGTTTGTAACCACGTTGCAAGGGCACACACATAGCTGGTATAGGAAGTATGACCCTCATCAAACAATGGTGGACTATACTACTTTAAAGAATGCATTCTTGGCAGAATTCCACATTCCTGAGTTTGAGCAAAAGAGCATCAACACTTTGAAGGAGATTCAACAAGGAATGGCAGAGAGTGTGTGGGAGTATGATGCACACTTTAAAACTCTCTTGTCTAAATTATCATATGATATTCACCCTTCACAACATGCTCAATGGTTTGTTGGAGGGTTGATCACCCTTTTAGAAGGGCCTTATCTCATAAAACTTTTATAGACCCACATGAGGCATCGAAAGCTGCCCCGCATGTCAAAAGCTATCACTTGTGTTATACTGGCATTAGCCCATTCTCGAGGCTCAGATTGCTGCTATGGCTGCAAGTAGTTGGAAAATTGTCTCAACTCAGCCCATGAGACTTGCAGTGGTTTGTGGTGCATGATTGTGAGATAGAGGGGCACGTTAAGGATAATTTCCCAGAGGATAGTATGCCATGCCATGGTGGTAGATTGTGAAATTTTTCATGGGGACCATGATGCAAGTAGGTGCCCCTTGCTACAAGCACAATCAGAAGAATGTATCTTGTTACTGCAAGATTTGCACTTCTACAACCCATGATACTAAGGACTATAGGCTCATTGATCAGATCCATGAGGCCATTGATCATGGGGTGTGCCAAACCAACATTTTGCCAGTAGTTCCAAGGGTGATGATCACCATTATGAGGAGCACGCAGATGGAGGCACACACAAAGAGGTTTTTGAGGAGGATTTTGCATGGTCATGGTAACCACAGGGGAGGAAGGAGTGAGTTCCCATGTGAACCTATTTCAATTATGGATCTACATGAGCATTACAAACATGAATGCCCAGACATGTTGCAAAGTGCTCATGGTGTGGAAAGAAGCATAAGTATGAGGAGTGCCCAGAATTGTTTGAGCATATGAATCAACAAAGACTAAAGGACAAGGGCACCTACAATGGTCAAGTATTAAGAAGGCAGACATACAGTGGATGCCTTGTAACACAGGATGTAGGTTTGGAGCCTGTCTTGGTAATAACAAGGGTAGAAGCCACACATGCAAGAGAGATACCAAGATAAAGAACCTAGTTTCAAGGGAGGAGGTCATTCATGGAAAGTATCCAGACCCCACACATCAAAAGGAGATATATCAAGACACCATGGATGTCATTCGAGCTTACAAGGGGAAATCTAGTGTCTAAAGGAGCAATCCAGAGAGGAGGAACAAGGAAGGAGAGTCGAGGCACCAAAGGATGACCTAGATGAGGTCAAGGAGGTGTGTAAAATGCTAAGGTAGGAGAATATCATTCCCTTGCTAGGATCATGGTTGAGAGAGAAGGTACCACACGCCGAAGGAGAGCGCGAGAGGTAGGTCTTACACACAAACCTTCCCCTCACAACCTTTACTATGACAAGGAGATCACGTTGAATGCAGTTGTAGATGGATGGCTCCTCAACAATATCCTCATTGACATAGGCATGGAGGTTAATGTTCTAACTTTGGATGCATGGCATCATATGGGAAGACCTGTATTACAACCATCTTCAAATGTGTTGTATATGGAAAAAAACTAAGGCAATGCCCATCGGTGTCTTAAAGGATGTAACTATCACTATCTAGGGAGCTAAGTTTACTGGGGACTTCAAAGTCTTGGCACTTGCCGAGGCAAAATTTCCCAGCACTACTTGGGTGCCCTTGGTGTTACAAGAACAATGCGACCTTCGGTTCAACAAAGGGTACATCAGCTTCAGAACAAGGAGGAATGGGTCATTATACCCCTAGTTGATGGGAAGTCGACACCCTATATTGAACCATTGGGGGAAGAAGTTCTAGACATGATATATGTGTGCTCAATCAGAGACCCAGAGATGATACACCCTACTAACGGGGTTATCCAGTTTGAAGATGCTCAGTCAGTGAGTGATACCACTAGTCTAGCATGTGAAAATTGGGCACATGGGACTTATGAATTGATGGGATGGTAGTTGAGAGGGTCAGTGACCAAGGTAACAAAGGTGCATGCATGGTTCAACACCTTGGAGGAAAAGAACTACCCAAGTATTCAGGAGGAGCCTTCCCTGAGATCTTTTACAGAGGAGTGGAAGCTCAATGGAAGGATGAGAAGGAATGAAGAGGGATGTTAAGTTATGTCCTACTTGGCACAGTGGCTCGGTGGTGGGCTACACATCAGGAGAGCCTTTTAGAGTGGCACAAGGTAAGAATTTCTCTCTCTGTCATTTTCTAGGAGCAATGTGCCCACCATCATCAAGGACTACCATGGGAAGGAGCCCACCTCTTTCCATATCCAGGAGTGTGAATGGGTCTAGAGAGAAGGCACAGAAGCTTTTCCACCATCCCTCTGGGTGCACAAGTTGTATTCTACACTACAGGGTTACGCACGCACATGGTATATTCATTCGAGACACGCCGCTAGACAAGGAATTGGCAAGAGCTCACGGATGACCTTATTCAAACCTTTGAGTATCGGAGTACCAAACCATCAGTTGATAAGGCCTCAGGGTATCAAGTGCCTTACCATGGGGGATAGTGCCAGATGGAAGATAGATAGGTTGTTGGAATTACTAGGTGAACCAGATTGGGGGCACGCTTTGAAGAAGAAGTAGAGGAAATAGAAGAGTTACAACTTGAGCACATGTGTTTGGAAAAAGAAAAAGGAAAGTTGGTGTATGTGATTGATGGAGAGGAATCAAAAGCTTGGATGTTAACCATTCTATAGGGACACGCGAGGTAGTGGATAATGTAGATACTCACACATGCGCCCCTACCATGAACCCTTAAAGATAAAGAAGGTTAACATCGGTTTAGGAGAAGAACCTAAGGAAGCTATTATTGAGATTACTAGGTCGAGAAGGAAGTTTCTAAGATCATTGATCTACTACATGAATTTGAGGATTTATTCCCACGTGGGTACCATGAGCTCAAAGGCATTCACCATTCCTTGGGGGAGATGAAGATAAAACTGAAGGAAGGTGCACACCCAGTTAGGAAAAGGCCCTACCGATGAATCCCAATTTACGTGAAGGTTAAGGAGAGATAGAAAAATGATAGCTTTTGGGATCATTGAGGTAGTGGAAGAATCGGAATGGATAAGTCTGATGGTAATCAACATCAAGAAGGATGGGCGATTAGGATCTGCATGGATTATAGGGAATGAATGTTTTTTGTGTCATTGATCCCTTTCCGACCCCCTTCACTAAAGAAATTTTGGAAGGAGTCACTGGGCATGAAATCTATTCCTTTACGATGGATTTTCAGGGTACCACCAAGTCCGGATTGCAAAGGAGGACCAGAGAAGATGAATTTCACCACCGAGTGGGGAAGTTTTGCATATACATGGTCATGCCCTTTGGGTTGAAGAATGTGCCTATTGTTTTTTCACGCATAGTGGTGCAAGCATTCCAAGACTTCATCCATAAGTTTCTTCAGGTCTATTTGGATGATTAGATAGTGTATGGTCTAGTTAAAGACCATTGTGACAATTTAAGGTTAATGTTTGAGAGGTGTAGGTAGTTGAGGATATCCCTCAACATTAAGAAGTGTGTGTTTGCTACACCCTTTGGGACTTTATTGGGGCATATCATATGTAAGGAGGGCTTACTGGTAGATCCCACTAAAGTTGCAGTTATTATGGGGTTAGGGGAGCCTACTAGCCAAAGCAATGCGTGGATTCCTTGGGCATATGGCTATTACAGAAATTCATCAAAGGGTATGCCAAGATCACCACACCTTTAGAGGAGCTACTTAGACATAAAAGTGCCTTCCATTGGGGAGAGGCAACAATAGAGGGTGTTTGATACATTAAAAGATAGGCTTGTCACCACACCTATATTACATTTTCCCTCTTAGGACAAGCCCTTTCATGTCCATGTAGATGCCTCAGGGACCGCCATTGAGCAGTGCTTGCACAACCAGGTGAAGGGATTGTTGATCATCCTCTGTGTTTTGCAAGTAGAAAGTTGACACCAACAGAGTAGAATTATACCACAACTGAGCGTGAGGCATTGTCGATGATCTACGCACTTTTCAAGTTTAGGTAGTATCTGACTGGCAACACCCTTTGTGTTTTACACCACCACATGGCATTAAAGTATTTTGGTGAACAAGCCTATTCTACAAGGGCACATATGTCGGTGGGTGTTGTTGTTTCAAGAGTTTGAGTTCACCATTGTAGTGAAGCCTAGGGAAAAGAAATTGTGGGCCTGATCATCTATCAAGAATTGATTCAGGGGAGGATGCATAGAGTATTGAGGAAACAATGCCAGATGCATAACTATTTAGGTTGCGGCATGCACCCTTAGATTTGGAAGAGATTACAATATTTTTAAAGGAAGGTGTGGCACCGAAGGAATGAAGACATTGAGAAAAAGTAATTGGCCATACGCGTTGCACCCTACATGTTAATCAATGGAGACTTATACAAGTTGGGACATGATGAAGTTTTACGTAGGTGTGTATTAGAGCATGAGCACTTGGCCATCATGGAGGAAGCACACAGGAAGTGTGGGTGGGCATTATGTAGGTGATGCCACCGCACGTAAGATATTAATGGCAAGTTTGTGGTGGGAAACCCTGTACAAGGATTATAAAGACTATCAGAAGTGTGTGACCATTGTCAAAATTAAAACCAGAAGAGATGAAATGCCTTTGCACCCTATCCCTAGTACAGAGCCTTTTGAAAAGTGGGCAATAGACTTTGTAGGACCTATTGCACCAGCAGCATGCGTAGGACTAGGTCACGTTATGTCATCACTTGCATGGATTATCTAACAAGGTGGGCAAGGTAGGCTCAATAAAGATTACACAAAGAGCACAAAATGGCAAGGTTCTTGTGGGAGAACATTATCACAAGGTATGGATGCCCATTGAGTTTGACCAAAGGATAGGGGTACATGCATTTCTTGAATGAGACCATGAGGATCCTATTATCAGAGTTCATGGTGGCTCATCACAAGACTACGCCCTATCACCCACAAGAAAATGGAACCATGAAGCATTCAACAAAATACTGAGTCATACCTTGACCAAAATTTGTGATGTCGGAAGACAAGATTGGGATGACAAAGTATCAGCAATATTGTGGGCTTACAGACAACGTATAAAAGGCTGAACAAAGCCACACCATTTCAGTTGGTGTTTGGCACAAGCTATTTTTCCAGTTGAATTTATGTTGCCTTCTCTCGTGAATAGCACACGCAGGAGGGTTAGCCATGAACAAGCACTGGAAGAAAGGATTGATGAGTTAATGAAGCTAGATGAGAGACGATCACTCACCAGGTGGAGCCAAACAATAGAAAAAAAGCTAAAGCAGAAGCTTGGCATGATCACCACATTAGAAACAAGAAGTTTGAGGTTGGGCAGATGGTTTTACTATATGATTCTAAGTTTCTGCACCATCCTGGGAAGTTAAAAGTCCATTGGTTGGGTCCTTACACAATCTCATACATCCTTGATTCAGGGTGCACGTGCCAATTACAAGCGCTAGATGGGATGAAGTTTCTTGGACACTTCAATGGGAGTAGGCTAAAGCCCTACTATAAATAAGTCTTCTTGGTGTTTGTAAATAAGGTAGTTTTTCTAGTTAGTTTAGAAATTTCCTTTATGCATTTCCTTTCTTGTGTTTCCTTTCGCATTGTTTTTTTTTGTTTTGCACCTTGGGCACCGTAACCTTATTGCTACTTTGGAGAATTTGTGAGTGCACAGAGGACCACACATCATTTTAAGTGTGGGGTGGAGTAATGTGAAGGAGCACATGGTTAGAGTGCCAAGGAAGTGTATGTTAAAAAGCCCTGTTGAATGGCCCAGTTGAAAGAGGTGTGTGGAGAGAAAAGATGGAAGAAGGATGGTTGGTGCCAGGATAAAGCTACTTTTAGATCCCACGTACTAAGGAGGAGAAAGCACATTAAGCAACATGAGGTAGGTGAGAGAAAAAATCAAGATAGAAGAAGTGCCTTCTGGCACTAGTTACACGCATACAAGAGTCTCCTGTCATGTTGATTGGTTACACGCCAGAAGGTTGGAGGAGTTTTCACGCAGGTTGGGCACATGAGTGAAAGTGCTGAAGATGGGATTTGTTTGAAAAAGCCACATTAAATGAAAAAGTATAGTGGTAGGTGAAGTAGCATTTAATGCTCAAAAAGAGAAAAGCTATAAGTAAAGGGTCGAGGCACTTTCATTTTCACTTTGCGAATAGAGAGAGAAGTGATTTTTGCATCTATTACAAACTAGGGTTTCCAGATTTGATCATGTGAAGAAAGATCTAGTGAGATTGAAGCATGAGAAACCTAGTTTGATTTGTAAACTAGAAGGAAGGGGTTACACAAGTGAGAAAAGTTGTGAGGAGGCACCGTCTTGTGGAAGTTTTATCCCAGTTAGGGTTTGACAAACTAGGGCACGGGTTCAGAGGTTTTTCATCACAGATTTGAGATCTGAGGCTAGAAGAAGTGGAAGAATAGAGTAACAAGGAGGGAGTGAAGTGATAGGAGGACCTCGACAATGGCACCCAAGAAAGGAAAGGGCAAGGGCAAGGCCAAGCAACAAGAACCTGACGTGAGTAATACGAATGAAGAGTGGTATGTGGAGATGCAATACCCAGATGGGGTAATGATGGGTAAGGAGTGGGAGTCCCACCTGAGGAACGTGCCTGTGAGTGACTATAACCATCGAATGAACATGATCAAGAAGGAAATGACACTAGAGTTAGTGTGCCCCATGAGTAAATGGACACCAGAGGGCTTTCCCATCTATAATGATGATGTTAAGGTCAAATTGAGAAGGTAGGGTTGTTACAACTCTATGAGTTTCCCTATTTTGGAAAACCAGAATGCCTATACCAATGGCTAATGTCACGAGTACATGAAGATTACTTCCATTTTATAGGGCGCAAGATGCACATTACTCCTCAACTCATCTCTCAGTTCACAGCCTCATATGTGAAGGAGACAACTTGAAGATGACCTAAGTGACAAGGAGGAAATTCAGAAACCATCACCAAATATGCCTGCAAGAAGGGGTCAGGTACTACGACATCTCAGACATCAAGGACCCAGTGATGAAGATGGCTGCACATCTGGTAACAAAGTTGAATGGCTAGAGAGATGGACCCAGGTCAATAAACCCTGGTTACATGTTTGTAGAAAGATTGTAGAGGGCACCATTTACAACTTATCTACATACATCACGGAGGAAATTTTTAGTTACGTGAAGGAGGGGGACAAAATCCTCTTCGGAAATGTCTTACTAACCATCATATTTTTAGAGATTGGAGTGCCTGACGCATCGAGAAAATTTGTATGGGAGTACCCTACCGAGGATCCTTCACCCACGAAGAGATTTGAGAAGTATGCATGTGACACAATGATAACACCCCACAAGGCACGACTAGAGAAGTGGTATACACACCTGAGGAATGCATTTGGGGGTAGAGTGGAGGATTCTCAAACAACTACTAATAGTCACTGAAGGAGAAGCCAAATTTGTAGTATACCAACATTTCTACCTGGGCAGGTTCAGGCTAGTAGATGGGTCATGGAGCCCATGGTGCAAGCTTCCCTTCACTTTCACAGCTCAATACTTCCAAGCGGAGTAAACAGATTCAAGGAATCTAAGAAGCTGAAGTTGGAACTAGGTAGTCTAGACGGGAGCATAGAGAGATGTGAAAAAGGTTGAACTACCCCAGTGGCAAGCACACGTACGTGGAAAGGTACATGTCGCATGAGGTCCAGATGACAAGGCCATAATGTTGCCCATTGTAGGAGGATCCACAGCATGTGTATACCTCCATATAAGGCCCAAGTTTGAGAAGGGTACATACCTGGAGAACGATGTCTCCATACCTAAAGATCCCATGGGTAGGAAGAGGCCCACACCTAAGAAGAGGGGAAGAGATGAAGAAGCACCAAGTATGCAGACTACTTAGACAGTGATTATGCCAATAATGAGCTCCAAGCCCAGTACTTACACATGAGAAAGAAGTCCCCAATGAAGGAGAAGACACCAGAAGTGGAGGCACCTAGGAAACCCCTCACCAAGGAAAAGTCACCAGAGGAAGAGGAAGAGGCCGAATCCCCATCAAGGAGCCACCTCTCAGAAAAAGTAGAGGATGGAAGAGGAAGCTGACTCGAGGAGACCGATAAACTTGGAGAAGTACATGGGTGGAAGAGAGGACAAGAGTGAAGAAGATGACAAAAGTAAGGAGGATGAGCCTGAGAGGGATCAGGAGCCACATGTTTTCAGTGTGTATGACTCAGGAGAAGAGAGCGAAGAAGAGAAATAGGAGTTCGTATTCACGCGGCACAAGAGTACCCAGGATGAGGAAGGCACCCAAGACATGGGAAAGAGTGAGGAGGTTGGCGCAGAAAAGTGGGAAGCCATAAGCTTCACAAAGGAGCAGATCACCGAGGTAGCAGAGAGAGAGGCAAAGAAAATGCTCAAGGCCTTAGTAGACCAAGAGTTGGAGCACAACACTGACATAGTGTTGAAGGAAGGAAAAGAGGAAAACATTGAAAAGGAGCATGATAACATGGGAGGAGGTCCCACTCTAATGGTGAGTTTTCCCAAAGGCACACTCGGGCGTAGGAGGACCCTTGATACAAAAAAGACAAGTGATGGGCTACGTTGATGACTCAAAGAAGGTGCTACGTGCATGGTTCCAGAGCACTATACCCACAGAAAGGATTTTAGCCATGGGGTCATTTGAAAAGGAGGGCATGCATACCCTAGGATGAAGAAGATGCTCTCTTGGGCATTTGAATCCCACATTGATGAGCCAGACTTCAAAGTCTGCCAAGGAGCAATCATAACAGTACCAGAGTCTAAGGGAGCCAATCCCTTGGTAAATGCCCAGAAATCTCGATGAGCAGGTCTGTAATGTGCTCAACAAGGTCATAGTCAAGATAGAGGCTAGGCTCTTTCACGCAAATGACAGATAAGAGTGCTAGAGGGAAAGCTAGGGAAGAAAGAAGAGGAGCTGGTGAGAAGGCCAAGAGCTTGAAGCAAGAAGAACTGATCAAATGCAGGTGCAATGAGAGGTGTGAGTTAAAGGATGAGAAGACAAAGGTGTAGGAAGTATACAAGAAGGTGGAGTCTATCAAGAGCACCATCATTTTAAAGCACCCAGACCTAGTACCACCTACATAGAAGTACGCATCCATTCTAGAATGCTTAGAAGATCTAATGCGTCCTCACCATGGAGAGATGACCTTTGGCCTTGAGTCTGTAGAGGAAGTGGTGGTTAGATTAAAGGAAGAGGATAGGTTGAGGGTGGTAGCACTCATTGCTTGAGTATAGCAAGGTGCTCATAGAGGTTAAAATCATTGCCCAATCTGCTAAGGCCACATATGATACTTGCGTAGACAGGGATAAGGTAGCAAGCACCTTGGTCACCACACTCAAGTGGAGCTAAAGGAGTTCCAAGAGAAGAATAAAGGAAACAGGGAAGAGAGAGACAAGGTCCTTGCCAAGTAGAAAGAAAATATGAGGTGATTGAAACATTAAGGGGTTCAATCAAGGCCCAACTGAAAGAACTATACCCTCAGATTACCAAGAGGATGGACATGCTCGAAGACCTAGGCAAGGAGATGGAGAAGATCATTGACACTTTGGGTGCCTAGGAATTGGCCTAAGTTTTGATGAGGTGAGCATCCTGATCGACAACCTCTGTCAGAAGGCACAGAGTGAGGTCGACGTATGGAACAAGCTGGAGGTAGACTTGTGGAAGGATTTTCCTAGCTTGCTGAGTTGATGCCCCCATTCTTCCTTCTTCCCCAATTCTTTCATTCCTTTATTCTTTTACAAAATGTAAGACTACACCTTGGTTCCTTAAGGCAACATACATCTTGGTTAAGTGGAGTGTTTCGAGGATGAAGAATAGGTGTAGTGTGGGGTGATGTTGACCCTAGATTATTGACCAAGTATGAAGGCACGTAGGCACACAAGGTCCCAGTTATGGAATGACACACAAGCCAAAAATTGCACAAGAGAAGGGTGTAAGGAATATCATGGCACGCGACGCATGAAGAGAGAACCAAGGGTTCGAGACTTAATCAATTTGGATGTCCGGAGAAAACACGTGAAAATCATGACCCAGTTGTACATGGATAAGATGCCATCCTGGCGCGCGACAGTCGCCCAGTGAAGGAGCATGCCTGCGATAGAATCTTCTAGAAGAACATCATGGGATAAAGTGGAAAGCTCAGGCCTGGAGAAGCATGCTCACATGGAGGACCACATTCAGACACTTGGCACCAGATCTGAGGGTGCTAGAGGATGAGTTGGCAGTTCAAGAAAGCTATAAATACAAACACCAGTAAAGATAGAAAGATATACATAGAGAGTGGGTGGAGCTCTTCGAAATTATGCAAGGACTCTATCAAGTGGATAGTTGTATTCGGGAGAGGATGTATTAGGCTTGGGGGTTGTGAATTTTCTTTTTGGTAGCTTAATTACATTAAGTCCAGTGTAATGCATGACTATGGTCTACTTCTCTACGACCCTCTGTAATGGTTCCATGGTGATTTGAAAACCAAATTTAACTAGCAATTGTGCACTCACATTTTCTTGCTTGAAATTGATTTTCGATGTAAAATTTGAGCATTATATCCTTTTGTATTTTTAATAAAAGAATAAAAACTGCAAGTACTGTGCAAATATTGAAAGAAATGAAGAGGATTCACCAGCAATTTGACGCAAGAATTGATAACGGAGTTTGGCGCTTGAGGCCTACGTCTATGGGTCCTAGTTGAATGGGACCGATCTATTAAAATCGTGAAAATAATTCTTTACAAAGAATTCTACAAAATTCTGACCTTCTCACAGTCTTCCTCTATCAAAAATAATAGGGGTTGCTTTTTACATCTCCTCCAAATTCCACTCCTAGCTCAAGTTATGAGCATTACAATAATTTTACACAGTCTCGAATGCCATACAAATATAATATACCTCCTTTTATACTATTTCCAAATAGCTGGCGCAATGGTTAGGCACCTATACTTTTGCTTGGGAGGTCAGCTGTTCCAATCCCCTCCACTTCTCCTCCTTCTCCTTAGGCACATTTTAAGTGTTTTATCCCACATTGTGGGGTGTTAAAAAAGGTAAGCATTTATTAATGCATGGTGGGGTGGTTTGAATTGGCTTAAGAGCCACCTATATGCTTATGTGGAGGGCGCATTTCTTGGGATAGTGCATGGTTTGATTTTTAGGCGCTAAAACTCAGCCAAGGATAATGCGTGGTTAGTTGGATAAGGTTTAATGCGTGGACAGTGGTATATGAAATACATGGAAATTAATAAAAATGCATGGAAATGGTAGTTAATAACAAATAGGCGTGGGAAATTTGCATAATTTAAATAATGCATGCCTAAATGTCCCACATGCATGGCGCAAAGGAAATTATAGGAGTTTATATACACAAGTTGGTTTAATGATTAAATGAGAAGGAGGCCAAGGCACCCCTCCATAATTGAGTGTGTCGAACCTGGTTGAGGGCCCCACCAAGAAATAGCGGGGTCCATTTTTCCGAGAATGAGTGTCCAAGACCGGCATTCCGAAACCCATTTTTTTAGTACGTCACACAATTCGTCCACATGTTACAATATAATCAAAACACTTGGCGAGCGTGCACATGTCCAACCTACACAAAAATCCAAATTTTTCCAGTTGCCCAAAAATTTCAGCGGGCTATAACTTTTGCAAACGAGCTCCGTTTCCTGCAAACAAGATGTCGCGAATCGTATAATTTTTCTCCACACTTTAAAAATGACTGAAACTTATTATGAGAAGATCTTAGATCGGTGTTTCTCTGTGAGGATCCTCTGATCATTCCTCCCCACCGAGAAAATTTTGGACCCCAAAATTCAACCTAATTGGTGAATAGGTGAGGGTATTTCTCCTCGCCTTTCCGGGGCTTCCATCCATTTAGCCTTGTTTGGATGCATGTCTTTGAACCCAACACGAAGATACTCAATATCACCCCTTCGTGAAGTTCTTACTTTCCCCGTCCAAAATGATGTCTTCCCGCAACTCATCAACATACTCAAGAGCAAAATCATCAATGGAAGGCATAATGTTAGCATCATCATGATCAACAATCATAGGTCGTTTGTTAATACAATCTTAAATTCTAAACATTTACAATCTGAGTAGATTTGCATATATGGAGGTAAATCCAACCAAAAAGTGTTGTTACCAATTTTTTTTTCCAATATCCTGGAATGGACCATACTTTGTATAGGTTTCAATTTTTACCTTCACCGTCGCCTTTCCTTGCTGATGTGAAGCCAAACTGAATCACCAACTTTGAACTTGTGATCAGTTCTATGTTTATCATGCCTAGCTTTATACTTAGCCTGGCTTTTCTCTAATTGTTCACGGACATACTGATGAACTTGTTGTATTCTCTGCACAAATATTTTAGCCTTATCAGAATCACTTGCACCATTAACAACAGTTTCATGTCCATAATATATATCTAATGGAGAATTAGGCAGATATCCATAACAAGTCTCAAATGGATACTTGAGTAGAAGAATGTAAGGCATGATTATAAGCATGTTGCACATAATAAAGATGTTCATCCCACAATTTAGGATGTTTGTTACTATAGCCCCTAAGTAATTGTACCACTGTGCGGTTTACAACCTCTATTTGACCATCAGTCTGTGGATGAAAAGTAGTGCTCTTTTTCAGTTTTGTGTCCATTAACCCCCACAATGTTGACCAAAATTCCCCAAGAAACCTAGAATCCCGATCAGATATGATTGAAGTAGGTAAACCAAAATGAACCCAAACAAACTGAAAGAATAAATGTGCAGTTCCCTCACCAGTTATTTGTTTAGTACATGGAACCAACACACACATTTTGCTAAATCTGGCCCACTACCACATATAAGTAATCATGTTTCTTCCGTGTCATGGGCAAGCCTCCTACAAAGTCCATGGAAACACTTTCCCAAGGCCGTGTTGGAACAGGAAGAGGAGTGTAAAGTCCTAATTTCCTATTACTTGGCTTGCTTGTGGCACAAAGAACACATCCCTTAATATACCGGTTTACATGTTCATGCAACTGCCTTACTAACACCAAAATGCCCCTGAATAAGAGAAGTATGTGCTTCCATAATCATATGCACATGCTCATTTTCTGGAATACAAAGTTTTCCGAATGATATAACAATCCTTCATGCAAATGATAATATTTTTCTCCTACTTGTTTCCCACTTACTAGATCCTCATAGACTTCTCTAAAATCAACATCATTTACATATTGTTCCTTGTAACTAACATGAGCCAAAGAACTATGCTACAAAAGGATAGATGATACTACCACTGGTGGTCTAGATAACATGTCGGCAACTTTGTTTTGAATACCTTTTTTATACCTGATTACAAGATGAAATTGTTGCAAAAATCCCATCCACCTGAAATGTCTAGACTGCTGCAATTTGGTTTGTGTTTGTAAGTATTGAAGCGGTTGATGGTCAGTATGGATAATTGTTTATTTTCCCATTAAATAATGCTTCCAATTTTTAACACTTTGAACCAAAGCATACAACTCTTTATCATAAGTTGGATAGTTTCTTACCGCACTTGTAAAGGTTTTTGAATGGTAACAAACTAGTCGTTTATTCTGCATCAAAACTACCCCCATTGCGTAGTCACTAAAGCATCCATCCCAATCTCAAATGAATGTTGTAAATCCGGAAGTGCCAAGATCGGAGCAAGTTTATCTTCTCTTTCTGTGTATCAAATGCTTTTTGTTGTTTTCCTCCCCACTAAAAGACCTGTTTAATACTTGTCAAAGCATGCAAAGGAGATGCAATATATAAGAAGAGTTTTTATGGTTTTTGTGATTCAAGGTTTAGGGTTTAGGGTTTATTGTTTAGGGTGAAGAATTAGGGTTTATGCGGTTTCCAATTCAAGGTTTAATTTTTAGAGTATAGGACTTAGGGTTTCAAGTTTAGGGTTTAGGATTTATTGTTTAGGTGTTAGGGTTTAGTGCTCGGGGTTTAGGGTTTAGGATTTAGGGTTTAGGGTTCGGGTTTATGGTTTAGTGTTTAGGGTTTAGGGTTTTGAGTTTAGGGTTTAGGATTTATGTTTTATGGTTTACGGTTTAAGGTTTAATATTTGGGGTTTTTGTTTAGGGTTTAGGGTTGAGGTTCGGGGTTTAGGTCTCATGGTTTAGGGTTTAGGGCTTACGGTTAATGGTTTAGGGTTTATGTCTAAGGGGCTAAGGGATTACATTTTAGGGATTAGGGTTTAGGGTTTAGGGTTTAGGGTTTTGAGTTTAGGGTTTAGGGTTTTGAGTTTAGGGATTATGGTTTATGGTCTAGGGTTTAATATTTAGGGTTTAGGGTTTAGGATTTAGGGATTATGGTTTATGGTCTAGGGGTTTAATATTTAGGGTTTAGGGTTAAGAGTTTAGCATTTAGGGATTAGGGTTTGGTGTTAGGGTTTAGGGATTAGGGTTTAAATTTTAGGGTTTAGGGTTTAGGATTTATGGTTTAGGTTTTATGGTTTAGGGTTTAGTGTTTAGCTTTTTAAAATTAGGGTTTAGGGTTTATGGTTTAGGGCTAAAGTTTTAGTGTTTATAGGGTTTATGATTCAAGGTTTAGTTTTTAGGGTTTAGGTTTTAGGGTTTCAAGTTTAGGGTTTAGGGTTTAGGATTTATGGTTTATTGTTTATTGTTAAGTGTTTAGGTTTTAGGGTTTAGGGTTTAATGTTTAGGGTTTAGGGTTTACGGTTTAGGGTTCACGTCGAGGTTTAAGGTTTAGGGCTAAGGGATTATAGTTTAGGGCTTAGGGTTTAGGGTTTAGGGTTTAGGGTTTATGGTTTATAGTTTATGTCTCAAGGTTTAGGGTTTATGGGGTTTACGATTCAAGGTTTAGCTTTTATGGTTTAGGGTTTATGTCTTAGGGTTAAGGTTTAGGGCTTTAGGATTACATTTTATGGCTTAGGGCTTAGCTTTTAGGGTTTATGGTTTAGGGTTTATGGTTTAGGTTTTGAATCGTAAACCCCATAAACCCTAAACCTTTATCCCTAAACCCTAAACCCTAAATGTTAAACCCTAAATCCTAAGCCATAAACTATAATCCCTTAACCCTAAAACTTAATCCCTAAGACCTAAACCCTAATCCCTAGACCCTAAACCTTTAACTCTAAACCCAAAACCCAAAAATCTAAACCCTAAACCCTAAACCATGAGAACTAAACCCTAAACCAGAAACCTTAAATATTAAACCCAAAATCGTGAACCATAAACCATACATCCTAAACCCTAAACCATAAACTCAAAACCCTAAACCTCTATCCTAAACCATAAACCATAAACCCTAAATCCTAAACCCTAAGCCTTAAACTATAATCCCTTAGCCCTAAACCTTAACCCCTGAGACCTAAACCCTAAACCCTAAATCCTAAACCGTAAACCATAAACCATAAATCCTAAACCCTAAACCCTAAAGTAAAAAAACCTAAACCCTAAACCCTAAATTCTAAACCCTAAATCCTAAACCCTAAACCCTAAAAACTAAACCTTGAATCATAAATCCCATAAACCCTAAACCTTTAGCCCTAAACCATAAACCCTAAATCCTAAACCCTAAACCCTTAACCCTAATCCCTAAACTGTAATCACTTAGTCCTAAACCTTAAACCCTGAGACCTAAACCCCAAACCCTAAACCCTAAACCCTAAACGCTAAATATTAAACCCTAAACTATAAACCATAAACCATAAATCCTAAACCCTAAACCATAAACTCAAAACCCTAAACCTTAAACCCTATGGTTTATTGTTCACTATTTAGTGTTTAGGTTTTAGGGTTTAGGGTTTTAGGTTTAGGGTTTAATGTTTAGGGTTTATGGTTTAGGTTTGAGGGTTTAAGGTTTAGGGCTAAGGGATTATATTTTAGCTCTTAGGGTTTAGGGTTTAGGGTTTATGGTTTATGTCTCAAGATTTAGGGTTTATGGGGTTTACGATTAAAGGTTTAGTTTTTATAGTTTAGGGTTTATGTCTTAGTGTTTAAGGTTTAGGGCTAAGCGATTGCATTTTATGGCTTAGGGCTTAGATTTTAGGGTTTAGGGTTTTGAATTTATTGTTTAGGGTTTAAGACTTAAGGTTTTGATTTACATTTTAGGGTTTAGGTCTCGGGGTTGAGGTTTAAGGCCAAGGGATTATAGTTTAAGAATTAGGGTTTAGGATTTAGGGTTTAGGGATTAGGGTTTATGGTTTAGGCTAAAGGTTTAGGGTTTCAAGTTTAGGGTTTAGGATGTATGGTTTATGGTTTATGATTTCAAGTTTAATATTTAAAGTTTAGGGTTTAGGGTTTAGTTCTCAAGGTTTAGAGTTTAGGGTTTAGAGTTTTGGTTTTTGGGTTTAACGTTTAGGGTCTAGGGTTTAGGGTTTAGGGTTTAGGGTAAAGGGCTTAGGTCTCAGGGTTTAAGGTTTAGGGTTAAGAGATTATATTTTAGGGCTTAGGATTTAGGGTTTAGGGTTTAGGATTTAGGGCTAAAGGTTTAGGGTTTATGGGGTTTATGATTTAAGGTTTAGTTTTTATGGTTTAGGGTTAAGGATTTAAGGTTTTGGGTTTAGGGTTTATGTATCGGGGTTTAAGGTTTAGGGATAAGGGATTACATATTAGGGATTAGGGTTTAGGGTTTTGACTTTAGGGTTTAAGGATTTATGTTTTATGGTTGTGATTTAGATTTTAATATTTAGGGTTTAGGGTTGAATGCTTAGGAATTAGGGTTTAGGATTTATGGTTTATGTTTTACATTTTAGGGTTTAATATTTAGGGTATAGGGTTCAAGATTGAGTGTTTAGGAATTAGGGTTTAGGGTTTAGGGTTTAGGGTTTAGGTCTCAGGTTTTTAGGTTTGGGAGCAAGGGATTATAATTTAGGTATTAGGGTTTAACGTTTAGGGTTTAGGGTTTATGGGCTTTACGATTCAAGGTTTAGTTTTTATGGTTTAGGGTTTAGGGTTTATGGTTTCAAGTTTAGTGTTTAGGGTATAGGATTTATGGTTTATGGTTTATTGTTTAGGGTTTAGGGTTTAGGTCTCAAGTGTTTAAGATTTAGGGCTAAGAGATTATAGTTTAAGCCTTAGGGTTTAGGGTTTAGGGTTTAGGGTTTAGGGTTTATGGTTTAGGCTAAAGGTTTAGGGTCTTTGGTGTTTATGATTCGAGGTTTAGTTTTTATGGTTTAAGGTTTATGGGGTTTATGATTCAAGGTTTAGTTTTTATGGTTTTTGTGATTCAAGCTTTAGGGTTTAGGGTTTATTGTTTAGGGTTGAAGGTTTAGGGTTTATGCGCTTTCAATTCAAGGTTTAGTTTTTAGGGTATAGGACTTAGGGTTTCAAGTTTAGGGTTTAGGATTTATTGTTTAGGTTGTAGGGTTTAGTGCTCGGGGTTTAGGGTTTAGGATTTAGGGTTCGGGTTCGGGTTTATGGTTTAGTGTTTAGGGTTTAGGGTTTAGGAATTATGTTTTATGGTTTATGGTTTAAGGTTTAATATTTGGGGTTTTTGTTTAGGGTTTAGGGTTGAGGTTCAAGGTTTAGGTCTCATGGTTTAGGGTTTAGGGCTTACGGTTAATGGTTTAGGGTTTATGTCTAAGGGGCTAAGGGATTAAATTTTAAGGATTAGGGTTTAGGGTTTAGGGTTTTCAGGTTTAGGGTTTGAGTTTAGGATTTAGGGATTATGGTTTATGGTATAGGGTTTAATATTTAGGGTTTAGGGTTAAGAGTTTATCATTTAGGGTTTTAGGGTTTGGTGTTAGGGTTTAGGGTTTAGGGTTTAAATTTTAGGGTTTAGGGTTTAGGATTTATGGTTTAGGTTTTATGGTTTAGGGTTTAGGGTTTAGGTTTTTAAAATTAGTGTTTAGGGTTTATGGTTTAGGGCTAAAGTTTTAGTGTTTATAGGGTTTATGATTCAAGGTTTAGTTTTTAGGGTTTAGGTTTTAAGGTTTCAAGTTTAGGGGTTAGGGTTTAAGATTTATGGTTTACTTGTTTACTATTTAGTGTTTAGGATTTAGGGTTTAGGGTTTAGGGTTCACGGTGAGGGTTTAAGGTTTAGGGCTAAGGGATTATAGTTTAGGGATTAGGGTTTAGGGTTTAGGGTTTAGCGTTTATGGTTTATGTCTCAAGGTTTAGGGTTTATGGGGTTTATGATTCAAGGTTTAGTTTTTATGGTTTAGGGTTTACATCTTAGGGTTTAAGGTTTAGGGATTTGGGATTACATTTTATGGCTTAGGGCTTAGATTTTAGTGTTTAGGGTTTAGGGTTTAGTGTTTAGGTTTTTCAATCGTAAACCCCAAAATCCCTAAACCTTTAGCCCTAAACCCTAAACCCTAAATGTTAAACCCTAAATCCTAAGCCATAAACTATAATCCCTTAACCCTAAACCTTAAACCCTAAGACCTAAACCCTAAACCCTAGACCCTAAACCTTTAACCCTAAACCCAAAACCCAAAACTCTAAACCCTAAACCCTAAACACTGAGAACTAAACCCTAAAACAAAAACCTTAAATATTAAACCTAAAATCATAAACCATAAACCATACATCCTAAACCCTAAACCATAAACTCGAAACCCTAAACATCTAGCCTAAAATATAAACCCTAAACCCTAAATCCTAAACCCTAAGCCTTAAACTATAATCCCTTAACCCTAAACCTTAACCTGTGAGACCTAAACCCTAAATACTAAATCCTAAACCGTAAACCATAAAACCTAAACCGTAAACCCTAAAGTAAAAACCTAAACCCTAAACCCTATAGTAAAAACCTAAACCATAAACCCTAAATTTTAAACCCTAAATCCTAAACCCTAAACCCTAAACCCTAAAAACTAAACCTTGAATCGTAAATCCCATAAACCCTAAAACTTTAGCCCTAAACCATAAACCCTAAATCCTAAACCCTAAACCCTTAACCCTAATCCCTAAATTGTAATCACTTAGTCCTAAACCTTAAACCCTGAGACCTAAACCCTAAACCCTAAACCCTAAGCACTCAACCCTAAACCCTAAATTCTAAATATTAAACCCTAAACTATAAACCATAAACCATAAATCCTAAACCCTAAACCCTAAACTCAAAACCCTAAACCCTAAACCCTAAGGCCTAAGCCCTAAAATGTAATCCCTTAGTCCAAAACCTTAAACCCAAAGACGTAAACCCTAAACCATAAAAACTAAACCTTGAATCGTAAACTACATAAACCATAATTATTTAGACATAAATTATAAACCCTAATCCCTAAACCATAAGCCCTAAACTATAATCTCTTAGCCCTAAATCTAAAACCCTAACCCATAAACCCTAAACCCTCAACCTTGACCACTAAACGCTAAACCATAAACCCTAAATATTAAACACTAAACCGTAAACAATAAACCATAAATCCTAAACCCTTAACTCGAAACCCTAAAACCTAAACCCTAAACCCTAAAAACTAAACCTTGAATCATAAACCCCATAAACACTTAACCTTTAGCCCTAAACCATAAACCCTAAATTCAAAACCCTAAACCATAAATCCTAAACCCTAGGGCCTAAGCCCTAAAATTTAATCCCTTAGCCCTAAACCTTAAACCCATGACGTAAGCCCTAAACCCTAAACCCTAAACCCTAAACACTAAACTATAACCCCTTATCCCTATACCTTAAACCCTCAGACCTAAACCCTAAGCCCTAAACCTTAAACCCTAAACCTAAAACCCTAACCCCTAAACCCTAAACCCTAAACCTTGAGCACTAAATGCTAAACCCTAAACCCTAAATATTAAACACTAAACTATAAACCGTAAACCATAAATACTAAACCCTAAACTCAAAACCCTAAAACCTAAAACCTAAACCCTAAACCCTAAAAACTAAACCTTGAATCATAAACCCCATAAATACTAAACATTTAACCCTAAACCATAAACACTAAACACTAAACCCTAAACCCTAAAGTCAAAACCTTAAACCCTAAATCTTAAACCCTAAACCCTAAAACCTAAAAAATATACCTTGAATCATAAACCCCATAAAGCCTAAACCTTTAACCCTAAACCATAAACCCTAAACCCTTAGACCTAAATCATAAACCCTAAACCCTAATACCTTAAACCTACTCCCTAATCCCTAAACGATAAGCACTAAACCCTAAACCCTAAATATTAAAACCTAAAGCATAAAGCATAATCCATAAATCCTAAACCCTAAACCCTAAACTTAAAGCCCTAAATCATAAAGCATAAACCCTAAACCCTAAATCATAAGCCCTAAAATTTAATAGCTTAGCCACTAAGACCTAAACCCTAAACCCTTAACCTAAAATCCTAAACCCTAAACCCTAAAACCCGATACCTAAACCTTGAACCTAAACCATAAACCTAAAAAGTGAAACCCTAAATATTAAACCATAAACTATACACCATAAAACATATATAATAAAATGTAAACCGTAAACTTGATACCCTAAACCCTAAACACTAAACCATAAACCCTAAACCCTAAACCCTAAATCCTAAACTCTAAACCCCGAGCACTAAACCGTAAAAACTAAACCGTAAATATGAGACCCTAATCTATAAATCATAAACCATAAATCCTAAACCCTAAAATTGAAACCCTAAACCCTACACCCTAACAACTAAACCTTGAATCGTAAACCCCATAAACCTTAAACATTTAGCCCTAAACAATAAACCCTAT
The DNA here is from genome assembly GCA_018340775.1 of Taxus wallichiana var. yunnanensis. Taxonomy (NCBI): domain Eukaryota; kingdom Viridiplantae; phylum Streptophyta; class Pinopsida; order Cupressales; family Taxaceae; genus Taxus; species Taxus wallichiana. Next base: position 8,385 of record JADAXU010000124.1, on the reverse strand, counting down.
ACCCTATACCCTAAACCCTAAAACCTAATCCCTTAACTGTAATCCACCTTAAACAATAAACCGTAAACCCTAAAAAATAAACCTTGAATCGTAAAACCCATGAACCATAAACCATTAGCACTAAACCTTACACCCTAAACCCTCGAACCCTAAACCCTAAACAAGAATCCCTTAGCCCTAAACCTTAAACCCCGAGACCTAAACCCTAAACCCTAAACCCTAAGCCCTAAACTATAATCCCTTAGCCCCAAACCTTAAATCTTTAGATTGAAACCCTAAACCCTAAACCCTAAATATTAAAACCTAAAAAGTAAACCATAAACCATAAATCCTAAGACCTAAAATAAAAACCCTAAACCCTAAACCCTAAAAATTAAACCTTAAATCGTAAACTCCATAAAACCTAAAACTTTAGCCCAAAATCTTAAACCCTAAGACCTAAACCCTAAACACTAAACCCTAAACCCTAAGCATAAAAACCTAGACCCTAAACCATAAATATTAAACCCTAAACCGTAAACCATAAACGTAAATCTTAAACCCTAAACCCTAAACTCAAAACCCTAAACCCTAAACCCTAAAAACTAAACCTTGAATCGTTAACCCCATAAACCCTAAATATTTAGCCCTAAACCATAAACCATAAACCCTAAAACCTAAACCCTAATCCTTAAACTGTAATCCCTTATCCCTAAACCTTAAACCCTCGGACATAAACCATAAACCCTAAACCCTAATCCTTTAACCCTAAACCCTAAGCACTCAACCCTAAACCCTAAATTTTAAACCCTAAATCAGTAAACCCAAAACCCTAAATGTTAAACCCTAAACCCTAAAAACTAAACCTTGAATCGTAAACCACATAAATGTTAAACCTTTAGCCCTAAAATGTAAACCGTAAACCCTAAACCTTAAAACCAAAAACCCTAAAGTTTAATCTCTTAGCCCTAAACCTTATACCCTCATACCTAAACACTAAACCATAAACCTTAAACATTAAACCCTAAACACTAAACCCTAAACCATAAATCCTAAACTCTAAACCCTAAACTCAAAACCCTAAACCCTAAAAAACTAAACCTTTAATCATAAACCCCATAAACCCTAAATCTTTATCGCTAAACCCTAAACCCTAAACCCTAATCCTTAAACTATAATCCCTTATCCCTAAACCTTAAACCCTTAACCCTAAACCCAAAACCATAAACTCTAAACCCTAAACCCTAAACATTAAACCTTACTTTATAAACTAGAAATCCTAAACCCTAAACCCTAAAATTGAAACCCTAAAACCTAAACCCTAAACCCTAAAAACTAAACCATGAATCGTAAACCCCATAAACCAAAACCCTAAACCCTAAATGATAAAAATTAAACCTTGAATCATAAACCCCATAAACCCTAAACCCTAGACCTAATCCTTAAACTGTAATCCCTTAGCCCTAAACCTTAAACCCTCGGACCTAAACCCTAAACCCTAAACCATAAACCATAAACCATAAATATTAAACCCTAGGGTTTATATTTTATGGGACTTACGATTCAAGGTTTATTTTAGGATTTATGGGGTTTACGATTTAGGGTTTAGGATTTCAATTTTAAGCTTTAGGTATGGATTTTTAGTTTATGGTTTATGATTTAGGGTTTAATGTTTAGGGTTTAGGGTTTAGGTCTAAAGGTTTAAGGTTTAGGGCTAAGGGATTACAGTTTAGGGTTTATGTTTTAGGGTTTAGGGTTTATGGGGTTTATGATTTAATGTTTAGTTTTTAGTGTTTAGGGTTTAGGGTTTTAAGTTTAGGGTTTAGAGTTTAGGATTATGGTTTATGGTTTAGGGTTTAATATTTAGGGTTTAGCATTTACTACTAAGGGTTTAGGGTTTAGGGTTTATGGCTTAAAGCTATAAGGTTTAGGGCGAAGGGGATTATAGCTTAGGGCCTAGGGTTTAGGGTTTAGGATTTAAGGTTTATGATTTAGGATAAAGGTTTAGGGTTGATGGGGTTTACAATTCAGGGTTTAGTTTTTAGGGTTTAGGGTTTAGGGTTTAGGGTTTAATTTTAGGGTTTAGGGTTTAGGATGTATGGTTTAAGGTTTATGGTTTTGGGTTTAATATTTAAGGTTTAGGGTTTAGGGTTTAGTGCTCAAGGTTTAGGGTTTAGGTTTAGGTCTAAGGGTTCAAGGTTTAGTTTTTAGGGTTTAGGGTTTAGCATTTAGGGTTTATGGTTTAAGTTTTAGGGTTTATGGTTTAGGGATAGAGGTTTAGGGTTTATGGGATTTACGATTCAAGGTTTATGTTTTAGGGTTTAGGGTTTAGTATTTAGGGTTTATGGTTTAGGGTTTTGACTTTAGGGTTTAGGGTTTAGGGTTTAGGATTTATCGTTTATAGTTTACATGATTTAGGGTTTAGGGTTTAGGTCTAAGGGTTTAAGGTTTAGGGCTAAGGGATAATAGCTTAAGGCATAGGGATAAGGATTTAATGTTTAGGGTTTAGGGTTTAGTGTTTAGGTTTTATGGTTTAGGATAAAGGTTTAGGGTTTAGAGTTTAGGGTTTAGGATGTATGGTGTATTGCTTAGTATTTAGGGTTTAGGGTATAGGGTTCGGGGTTTCAAGTTCAAGGTTTAGGGTTTAGGATTTCTATTTTATTGTTTAGGGTATAGGGTTTAAGGTTTATGTCTTAGGGTTTTAGGTTTAGGGCTAAGGGATTACATATTAGAGCTTAGGGCCTAGGGTTTAGGATTTAGTGTTTAGGGTTTCAAGTTTAAGGTTCGGTGGTTTAGGATATATGGTTTATGTTTTACATTTTAGTGTTTAATATTTAGGGTTTAGGGTTTAAGATTGAGTGCTTATGAATAGGGTTTAGGGTTTAGGGTTTAGTGATTAGGATTTAGGGTTTAGGGTTTATGGGGTTTACGATTCAAGGTTTAGTTTTTATGGTTTATGGTTTAGGGTTTAGGGTTTCAAGTTTAGGGTTTAGGGTTTAGGATTTATGGTTTATGTTTTATGGTTTATGGTTTAGGGTTTAGGGTTTAGGTCTCAGTGTTTAAGATTTAGGGCTAAGAGATTACTGAGTTTAAGGCTTAGGGTTTAGGGTTTAGGGTTTAGGGTTTATGGTTTAGGCTAAAGGTTTAGGGTCTTTGGGGTTTATGATTAAAGGTTTAGTTTTTATGGTTTAGGGTTTAAGGTTTAGGGTTTATGGGGTTTATGATTCAAGGTTTAGTTTTTATGGTTTTTTTGATTCAAGGTTTAGGGTTTATTGTTTAGGGCTGAAGGTTTAGGGTTTATGGGGTTTCCAATTCAAGGTTTAGTTTTTAGGGTGTAGGGTTTATGGTTTCAAGTTTAGGGTTTAGGATTTATTGTTTATGGTTTAAAGATTAGGGTCTCATATTTATGGTTTAGGTGTTAGGGTTTAGTGCTCATGGTTTAGGGTTTAGGATTTAGGGTTCGAGGTTCGGGGTTTATGGTTTAGTGTTTAGGGTTTAGGGTTTTGAGTTTAGGTTTTAGGATTTATGTTTTATGGTTTACAGTTTAGGGTTTAATATTTGGGGTTTTTTGTTTAGGGTTTAGGGTTTAGGGATTAAGTTCAAGGTTTAGGTCTCATGGTTTAGGGTTTAGGGCTTAGGGTTAAGGATTTAGGGTTTAGGTCTAAGGGGCTAAGGGATTACATTTTAGGATTAGAATTTAGGGTTTAGGGTTTATAGATTAAGGTTTAGGGTTTTGAGTTTAGAGTTTAGGGTTTAGGATTTAGGATTATGGTTTATGGTTTAGGGTTTAATATTTAGGGTTTAGGGTTAAGAGTTTAGCATTTAGGGATTAGGGTTTGGTGTTTAGGGTTTAGGGTTTAGGGTTTATGGTTTAGATTTTATGGTTTATGGTTTAGGATTATGGTTTAGGGTTAACGGTTTAGGGTTTAGGGTTTAGGGTTTTTAATTTAGGGTTTAGGGTTTAGAGTTTAGGGTTTATGGTTTAGGGATAAAGTTTTAGTGTTTTTAGGGTTTATGATTAAAGGTTTAGTTTTTAGGGTTTAGGTTTTAGGGTTTTAAGTTTAGGGTTTAGGGTTTAGGATTTACGGTTTATTGTTTCTTGTTTAGTGTTTAGTGTTTAGGTTTTAGGGTTTAGGGTTTTAGGTTTAGGGTTTAATGTTTAGGGTTTAGGGTTTAGGGTTTAGGGTTCAGGTCCGAGGGTTTAAGGTTTAGGGCTAAGGGATTATATTTTAGCTCTTAGGGTTTATGGTTTATGTCTCAAGGTTTAGGGTTTATGGGGTTTATGATTCAAGGTTTAGTTTTTATAGTTTAGGGTTTACATCTTAGGGTTTAAGGTTTAGGGCTAAGGGATTACATTTTATGGCTTAGTGCTTAGAGTTTAGGGTTTAGGTTTTGGGGTTTAGGGTTTTGAGTCTATGGTTTAGGGTTAAATATTTAGGGTTTAGGGTTTAGGGTTGAGTGCTTTGAGAGTTTAGGGTCTAGGGTTTAAGGTTTAGGGCTAAGTTATTACAGTTTAGGGATTAGGGTTAAGGGTTTAGGGTTTAGGTTTAGGGCTAAATCTTTAGGGTTTATGGGATTTATGATTCAAGGCTTAGTTTTTAGCATTTAGGGTTTAGGGTTTAGGAATTAGGGTTTAGAATTAAGGGTTTAGGGTTTAGGGTTTATAATTTATTGTTTAGGGTTTAAGATTTAAGGTTTTTGGTTTACATTTTAGGGTTTAGGTCTTAGGGGTTAAGGTTTAGGGCTAAGGGATTATAGTTTAAGGATTAGGGTTTAGGATTTAGGGTTTAGTGATTAGGGTTTATGGTTTATGGTTTAGGATGTATGGTTTATGGTTTATGATTTCAAGTTTAATATTTAAAGTTTAGGGTTTAGGGTTTAGTTCTCCGGGTTTAGGGTTTAGGGTATAGAGTTTTGGTTTTTAGGTTTAGGGTTTAAGGTTTAGGGTCTAGGGTTTAGGGTTTAGGGTTTAGGGTTAAGGGTTTAGGTCTCAGGGTTTAAGGTTTAGGATGAAGAGATTATATTTTAGGGCTTAGGATTTAGGGTTCAGGGTTTAAGATTTAGGGCTAAAGGTTTAGGGTTTATGGGGTTTACGATTAAAGGTTTAGTTTTTATGGTTTGATTAGGGTTTAGGGTTGAATGCTTAGGAATTAGGGTTTAGGATTTATGGTTAATGTTTTACATTTTAAGGTTTAATACTTATGGTTTAGGGTTTAAGATTGAGTGTTTAGGAATTAGGGTTTAGTGTTTAGGATTTACGGATTAGGGTTTAGGGTTTAGGGTTTAGGGTTTGGGGTTTAGGTCTTAGGTTTTTAGGTTTGGGATTAAGGGATTAAAATTTATGGATTAGGGTTTAAGGTTTACGGTTTAGGGTTTAGGGCTAAAGGTTTAGGATTTATGGGCTTTACGATTCAAGGTTTAGTTTTTATGGTTTAGGGTTTAGGGTTTAGGGTTTCAAGCTTAGTGTTTAGGGTTTAGGATTTATGGTTTATGGTTTAGGGTTTAGGGTTTAGGTCTCGGTGTTTAAGATTTAGGGCTAAGAGATTACAGTTTAAGGCTTAGGGTTTAGGGTTTAGGGTTTATGGTTTAGGCTAAAGGTTTAGGGTCTTTGGGGTTTATGATTCAAGGTTTAGTTTTTATGGTTTAGGGCTTAAGGTTTAGGTTTTATGGGGTTTATGATTCAAGGTTTAGTTTTTATGGTTTTTTTGATTCAAGGTTTAGGGTTTAGGGTTTATTATTTAGGGTGAAGGTTTAGGGTTTATGGGGTTTCCAATTCAAGGTTTAGTTTTTAGGGTATAGGATTTAGGGTTTCAAGTTTAGGGTTTAGGATTTAGTGTTTAGGTGCTAGGGTTTAGTGCTCGGGGTTTAGGGTTTAGGATTTAGGGTTCGGGTTCGGGGTTTATGGGTTAGTTTTTAGGTTTCGTGGTTTTTAGTTTAGGGTTTAGGATTTATGTTTTGTTAAGGTTTATAGTTTAAGGTTTAATATTTGGGGTTTTTGTTTAGGATTTAGGGTTTATGTCTAAGGGGCTAAGGGATTACATTTTAGGGATTAGGGTTTAGGGTTTTGAGTTTAGGGTTTAGGGTTTATGATTTAGGGATTATGGTTTATAGTCTAGGGTTTAATATTTATGGTTTCGGGTTAAGAGATTAGCATTTAGCGATTAGGGTTTGGTGTTATTGTTTAGGGTTTAGGTTTTAGATTTTATAGTTTAGGGTTTAGTATTTATGGTTTAGGGTTTATGGTTTATGGTTTAGGGTTAAGGGTTTTGAAATTAGGGTTTAGGGTTTAGAGTTTAGGGTTTATGGTTTAAGGCTAAAGTTTTAGTGTTTATAGGGTTTATTATTCAAGGTTTAGTTTTTAGGGTTTAGGGTTTAGGTTTTAGGGTTTCAAGTTTAGGGTTTAGGGTTTAGGATTTATGGTTTATTGTTTACTGTTTAGTGTTAAGGTTTTAGGGTTTAGGGTTTTAGGTTTAGGGTTTAATGTTTAGGGTTTAGGATTTAGGGTTAAGGTCTAAGGGTTTAAGGTTTAGGTCTAAGGGATTATATTTTAGGGCTTAGTGTTTAGGGTTTAGGGTTTATGGTTTATGTCTCAAGGTTTAGGGTTTATGGGGTTTACGATTCAAGGTTTAGTTTTTATGGTTTAGGGTTTATGTCTTAGGGTTTAAGGTTTAGGGCTTAGAGTTTAGGGTTTAGGTTTTGAGTCTACGGTTTAGGGTTAAATATTTAGGGTTTAGGGTTTAGGGTTGAGTGTTGAGAGTTTGGGGTCTAGTGTTTAGTTATTTGGGTTTAAGGTTTAGGGCTAAGGGTTTGCGGTTTATGGTTTAGGGCTAAAGATTTAGGGTTTATGGGATTTATGATTCAAGGTTTAGTTTTTAGGGTTTTAAGTTTAGGATTTAGGCTTTAGAATTAAGGGTTTAGGGTTTAGGGTTTTGACTTTATTGTTTAGGGTTTAGGATTCAAGGTTTTTGGTTTACAGCGCTTAGGATTTAGGTCACGGGGTTAAGGTTTAGGGCTAAGGGATTATAGTTTAAGGATTAGGGTTTAGGATTTAGGGTTTAGGGTTTAGGGTTTATGGTTTATGCTAAAGATTTAGGGTTTCATGTTTAGGGTTTAGGATGTATGGTTTATGGTTTATGGTTTATGATTTGAAGTTTAATATTTAATGTTTAGGGTTTAGGGTTTAGTTCTCAAGGTTTAGGGTTTAGGGTTTAGAGTTTTGGTTTTTGGGTTTAGGGTTTAAGTTTTAGGGTCTAGGGTTTATGGTTTATGGTTTAGGGTTAAGGGTTTAGGTCTCGGGTTTAAGGTTTAGGGTTAAGATATTATAGTTTAGGGCTTAGGATTTATGGTTTAGGGTTTATGATTTAGGGCTAAAGGTTTAGGGTATATGGGGTTTATGATTCAAGGTTTAGTTTTTATGGTTTATGGTTTAGGGTTTAGGTTTAAGGATTAAAGGTTTTGGGTTTAGGGTTTATATATTAGGGTTTAAGGTTTAGGGCTAAGGGATTACATATTAGGGATTAGGGTTTAGGGTTTTGACTTTAGGGGTAAGGATTTATGTTTTATGGTTGACGGTTTATATTTTAATATTTATGGTTTAGGGTTAAATGATTAAGAATTAGGGTTTAAGGTTTAGGGTTTAGGATTTATGGTTTATGTTTTAAATTTTAGGGTTTAATATTTAGGGTTTAGGGTTTAATATTGAGTTCTTATGAATTAGTGTTTAGGGTTTAGGTCTCGGGTTTTAGGTTTAGGAGTAAGGGATTACAATTTAGGGATTAGGCTTTAAGGTTTAGGGCTAAAGGTTTAGGGTTTATGGGCTTTACAATTCTAGGTTTAGTTTTTATGGTTTATGGTTTAGGGTTTAGGGTTTTAAGTTTAGTGTTTAGGGTTTAGGATTTATGGTTTATGGTTTATGGTTTAGGGTTTAGGGTTTACGTCTCGTGTTTAAGATTTAGGGCTAAGAGATTATAGTTTAAGGCTTAGGGTTTAGGGTTTAGGTTTTAGGGTTTATGTTTTAGGCTAAAGGTGTAGTGTCTTTGGGGTTTATGATTCAAGGTTTAGTTTTTATGGTTTTGTGATTCAAGGTTTAGGGTTTAGGGTTTATTGTTTAGGGTGAAGGTTTAGGGTTTATGGGGTTTCCAATTCAAGGTTTATTTTTAGGGTGTAGGTTTTAGAATTTCAAGTTTAGGGTTTATGATTTATTGTTTAGGTGTTAGGGTTTAGTACTCGGGGTTTAGGGTTTAGGATTTAGGGTTCGGGGTTCGTGGGTTCGGGGTTTATGGTTTAGTGTTTAGGGTTTAGGGTTTTGAGTTTAGGGTTTAGGATTTATGTTTTATTGTTTATGGTTTAGGGTTTAATATTTGGTTTTTTTTTTTAGGGTCTAGGGTTTAGGTTAAGGGTTTAGGT
>JADAXU010000123.1:0-32500 GCA_018340775.1 Taxus wallichiana var. yunnanensis | reverse complement strand
TAAACCCTAAACCCTAAACCTAAACCTAAAACCTAAAAACTAAACCTTAAATCCTAAAACCCATAAACCCTAAACCCTAAAGCCCTAAACCATAAAAACCCATATATAACCTAAATAAACCTAAACCCTAAACCCTAAAAAAAACCTAATCCTAAACCCTAAACCTAAACCTAAAACCTAAACCCTAAACCCTAAACCCTAAACCTAAACCCTAAACCTAAACCATAAAAACCTAAACCTTAAATCTAAACCTAAACCTAAAAAACATAAACCTTGAGCCCTAAAACCTAAACCTAAACCCTAAACCATAAAAACTAAACCTAAAACCTAAACCAAAAACCTAAACCTTAAACCCTAAACCTAAACCTAAACCCTAAACCTAAACCCTAAACCCTAAACCTAAAAACATAAACCTAAACTAAACCCTCAAAAACAAAACCTAAAACCCTAAACCTAAACCTAAACCTAAACCCTAAAAACTAAACCTAAATCCCTAAAAACCCATAAACCCTAAACCTTTAGCCCTAAACCCTAAACCATAAATCCTAAACCCTAAACCCTAAACCTAAATTTAAACCTAAACCTAAACCTAAACCTAAACCCCTAAACCTAAACCCTAAAACCCTAAACCCTAAACCCTAAACCATAAACCTTAAACCCTAAGTATAAACCTAAAACCTAAACCCTAAACCCTAAACCCTAAACCTTAAACCCTAAAGGCTAAATCCTAAACCCTAAACCATAAACCATAAACCATAAACCCTAAAACCTAAACCAAAACCCTAAAACCCCTAAACCTAAACCCCCTAAACCTAAACCTAAACCTAAACATAAAACCTAAAACCTAAAAACCTAAACCTAAACCTAAACCCTAAACCTAAACCATAAACCTAAACCCTAAACCTAAACCATAAAAACTAAACCCTAAACCTAAACCCTAAACCCTAAACCTAAACCCTAAACCTAAACCCTAAAAAACCCTAAACCTCTAAACCTTAAACCCTAAACCCTAAACCCTAAACCTAAAAAAACCTAAACCTTAAATTAAAACCCTAAAACCCTAAATAAACCTAAACCCACTAAACCATAAACCCTAAACCCAAAAACCCTATAAACCTAAACTAAACCTAAACCCTAAACCTAAACCTAAACCTAAACCTAAAACCCTAAACCCTAAACCTAAACCTAAAAAACCTAAACCCTAAACCTAAACCCTAAACCCTAAACCATAAACCCTAAAACCTAAACCTAAACCCTAAACCCTAAACCCTAAAACCTAAAAACCTAAACCTAAACCTAAACCCTAAACCTAAACCTAAACCCCTAAACCCTAAACCCTAAAACCCCTAAACCTAAACCTAAACCTAAACCCTAAAAAAAAAACCTAAACCTAAAAACCTAAACCCTAAAAACCCTAAACCTAATAAACCTAAACCCTAAAAACTAAACCTAAACCCTAAACCTACTAAACCCTAAACCCTAAACCTAAAACCTAAACCTAAAATCCTAAACCTAAAACCCTAAACCTAAACCTAAATCCCTAAACCCTAAACCTAAACCTAAACTAAACCTAAACCTAAACTAAAACCTAAACCCTAAACCTAAACCTAAACCCTAAACCTAAACCTAAAACTAAACCTAAACCCTAAACCTATAAACCTAAACCTAAACCCTAAACCCTAAACCCTAAACCCTACAAACCTATAAACCCTAAACCTAAACCTAAACCATAAACCCTAAACCTAAACCAAATAAAACCCTAAACCTAAACCCTAAACCCTAAACCCTAAACCTAAACCCTAAAACCTAAACCCCTAAACCCTAAACCCTAAAACTAAAACCCTAAACCCTAAACCCCTAAACCCTAAAACCTAAACCAAAACCTAAAACCTAAAAACCTAAACCCTATAAACCCTAAACCTAAACCTAAACCTAAACCCTAAACCTAAACCCTAAACCCTAAACCCTAAACCTAAACCTAAACCTAAACCTAAACCTAAACCCTAAACCATAAACCCTAAAACCTAAACCTAAACCTAAACCTATAAACCTAAACCCTAAACCTAAACCCTAAAAACCTAAACCCCAAACCTAAAACCTAAACCCTAAACCAAACCCTAAACCTAAAAACTAAACCCCAAACCTAAACCTAAAACCCTAAACCCTAAACCTAAACCCTAAACCTAAACCTAAACCTAAACCTAAACCCTAAAACTAAACTAAACCTAAAAATTAACCTAAACCCTAAAACCCTAAACCCTAAACCCTAAATTAAAACATAAACCCATAAACCCTAAACCTAAACCCTAAACCTAAACCCTAAACCTATAAACCTAAACCTTAAACCTAAACCTAAAACCCTAAAAAACCTAAACCCTAAACCTTAAACTAACCTAAACCCTAAACCCTAAACCCTAAACCCTAAACCATAAACAAAACCCTAAACCTAAACCCTAAACCCTAAACCTAAAACCCTAAACCTAAACCCTAAACCTAAACCTAAACCCTAAGCCCTAAACCTAAACCCTAAACCTAAAAACCCTAAACCTAAACCTAAACCATAAAACTAAACCTAAACCTTAAATCCTAAACCCTAAAAAAAAACCTAAACCTAAAAACCTAAACCCTAAACCTAAACCTAAACCTAAAAAAAAACCCTAAACCCTAAAAACCCTAAACCCTAAACCCCTAAACCCTAAACCCTTAAACCTTAAAACCCTAAACCATAAATCCTAAACCTAAACAAAACAAAACCAAAACCCTAAACCTAAACCATAATCCCTAAAAACTAAACCATAAATCCTAAACCCATAAACCCTAAACCCTAAACCCTAAACACTAAACCCCAAACCATAAATCCTAAACCCTAAACCCTAAACCTAAAAACCTAAAACCTAAACCCTAAACCTAAACCCTAAACCCTAAACCCTAAACCCTAAACCCTAAAACCTAAACCCTAAACCTATGTAAACCATAAAACCTAAACCTAAACCTTAAACCTAACCCCTAAACCCTAAACCCTAAACCCTAAACCCTAAACCCCTAAACCCTAAACCCTAAACCATAAACCTAAACCTTAAATCCCCCATAAACCTACTAAACCCTAAACCCTAAACCATAAAATAAACCTAAAAAAACCTATAAACCTAAACCTAAAACATAAACCTAAATAAACCTAAACCTAAACCAAAACCCTAAACCTAAACCTAAACCCTAAACCTAAAACCCTAAACCCTAAAACCAACCCTAAACCCTAAAAAAACCTAAACCTTAAACCCTAAACCATAAACCTAAACCTATAAACCCTAAACCCTAAACCCTAAACCTAAACCCTAAAAATAAAAACTAAACCTTAAACCCTAAACTATAAACCCTAAACCTAAACCCTAAACCCTAAACCTAAAACCTAAACCCTAAACCCTAAACCCCTAAACCTAAACCTAAACCCTAAACCTAAACCTAAACCCCATAAACCCTAAAAACCTAACCCTAAACCCTAAAACCTAAACCTAAACCCTAAACCCCTAAACCCTAAAAACTAAACCTAAACCCTAAACCATAAAAACCTAAATCCTAAACCTAAAAAAACCCTAAACCCTAAAACCTAAACCCTAAACCTAAACCCTAAACCCCTAAACCCTAATCCCTAAACCTAAACCTAAACCCTAAAACCTAAACCCTAAACCATAAACCATAAACCTAAACCCTAAAACCTAAACCCCATAAACCCTAAAAATAAACCTAAACCATAAACCCTAAACCTAAACCCTAAATAAACCCTAAACCCTAAACCCTAAACCTAAACCTATAAACCTAAACCTAAACCTAAAACCTAAACCCTAAACCTAAACCCTAAACCTAAAAACCTAAACCCTAAACCCTAATCCCTAAAACCTAAACCCTAAAAACCATAAACCCTAAACCTAAACCTAAATCCTAAACCCTAACTAAACCCTAAACCTAAACCTAAAACCCTAAACCTAAACCTAAACCTAAACCCTAAACCTAAACTAAAACCCTAAACCCTAAAAACCTAAACCCTAAACCTAAACCCTAAACCCTAAACCTAAACCTAAACCTTAAAACCCTAAACCCTAAACCTAAACCTAAACCCAAAACCTAAACCCTAAACCCTAAACCTAAAATACCTAAACCCTAAACCCTAAACCCTAAACCCTAACCTAAACCCTAAACCCTAAACCTAAACCTAAACCTAAAAACCTAAACCTAAACCAAAACCTAAACCCTAAACCACAAAACCCAAACCCTAAAACCCTAAAAACCTAAACCTAAACCTAAAAACCTAAACCCTAAACCTAAACCCTAAACCTAAAAAACCCTAAACCCTAAAACTAAAAACAAAAACTTTAATTGTAAACCCCATAAACCCTAAACCTAAACCTAAACCCTAAAACCTAAACCTAAACCAAATAAACCCTAAACCCTAAACCCTAAACCCTAAACCCTAAAACCATAAACCATAAACCCATAAACCTAAAAACCATAAACCAAACCCTAAACCTAATACCTAAACCTAAACCTAAACCCTAACCCTAAACCCTAAACCTAAACCCTAAAACATAAATCTTAAACCCTAAAAACCCTAAACCTAAACCCTAAACCCTAAAAACCTAAACCCTAAACCCTAAACCATAAACCATAAATCCTAATCCTAAACCCTTAAACCAAAACCCTAAACCCTAAACCTTAAATGATAAATCCTAAACCTAAACCTTAAACCCTAAACCCTAATAAAACCTAAACCCTAAACCCTAAACCCTAAATCCTTAACCCTAAACCATAAAAATTGAACCTTAAATCGTAAACCCCATAAACCCTAAACCTTTATCCCTAAATCCTAAACCCTAAAACCTGAACCCTGAGACCTAAACACTAAACCTAAACCATAAACCATAAACACTAAACCCTAAACTCTAAACCCTAAACCCTAAATATTAAACCCTAAACCATAAACCTCACAACATAAATCCTAAACCCTAAACCCTAAACTCAAAAACCTAAACTCAAAACCCTAAACACTAAACCCTAATCCCTAAAAACTAAACCTTAAATCCTAAACCCCATAAACCCTAAACATTTAGCCCTAAACCATAAACAATAACATATATAACCTAAATCATAAACCCTAAACCTAAAATGTAATCTCTTAACCCTAAACCCTAAACCTAAAATAAACCCTAAACCCTAAACCCTAAATCCTAAACCCTAAACCATAAAAACAAAACCTTAAATCCTAAACCGCATAAAACCTAAACCTTGAATAAACCTAAAACCTAAACCTAAACCCTAAACCATAAAAAACTAAAAACCCAAAAACCTAAACATTAAACCCTAAATATTAAACCTAAAACCCTAAACCTTAACATAAATCCTCCTAAACCAAAAACAAAAACTCAAAACCCTAAACACTAAACCATAATCCCTAAAAACTAAACCATAAATCCCTAAACCTAAACCCTAAACCCTAAACCTTTGAACCCTAAACAATAAACCATAAACCTAAACCCTAAACCCTAAACCAAAACCTAAACCCTAAACCTAAACCCTAAACCTAAACCCTAAACCCTAAACCCTAAACCCTAAACCCTAAAATGTAATCCATTAGCCCTAAGTATTAAACCTAAAAAAAACCCCTAAACCCTAAACCCCAAACCCTCAAACCTAAACCCTAAACCATAAACCATAAAAACTAAACCTTAAACCCTAAAAACCCATAAACACTAAACCCTAAACCCTAAATATTAAACCCTAAAAGATAAAACATAAAAAACATAAATCCTAAACCATAAACCTAAACCCTAAACCCTAAAACCCTAAACCCTAAACCCTAAAACTAAACCTTGAATAAACCTAAACCCCATAAACCCTAAACCTTTAGCCCTAAACCATAAACCATAAACTATAATTCTCCTTAAACCCTAAACCCTAAACCTAAAAATAAAAACTAAACCTTAAATTGTAAAAACCCATAAACCTAAATATTTAACCAAACTAAACCATAAACCCTAAACCCTAAAACTATAAACCTTATATCTAAACCCTAAACCCTAAACCTTCGAACCTAAACCTAAACCCTAAACCTAAACCTAAACCCTAAACCCTAAACCTAAACCCTAAACCCTAAACCCTAAACCCTAAAACCTAAACCATAAATCCTAAACCCTAAATCTAACTTCAAACCCTAAACCCTAAACTAAACCTAAACCCTAAACCTAAACCCTAAAACCTAAACCTAAACCCCCCATAAACCCTAAACCTTTAACCCTAAACCTTAAACCTGAGACATAAACCCTAAAAAATAAACCCTAAACACTAAACCCTAAACACTAAACCCTAAATATTAAAAACCTTAAACCCTAAAACCATAAACCATGAATCCTAATACCTAAACCATAAACCTAAACACTAAACCCTAAACCCTAGACCCTAAACCCTAAACCCTAAACTATAAAGCCTAAACACTAAACCTAAACCCTAAACCCTAAACCTAAACCCTAAACCCTAAACCCCAAACCCTATAAATCCTAAACCTAAACCCTAAAAAACTAAACCCTAAACCCTAAACCCTAAAACCTAAACCCTAAACCCTAAACCTAAAATCCTAAAATGTAAACCTTAAACCCTAAACCTAAACCTAAACCCTAAAATAAACCTAAACCCTAAACCCTAAACCTAAAAACCTAACCTAAACCATAAAACCTAAACCTAAAATCCCTAAACCCCTAAACCTAAACCTTTAGCCTAAACCCTAAACCTAAAACCTAAACCCTAAACCTAAACCTAAACCTAAACCCTAAACCATAAACCTAAACCTAAACCCTAAATATTAAACCTAAACCTAAACCTAAACCTAAACCATAAATCCTAAACCTAAACCCTAAACTCAAAAAACTAAACTCAAAACCCTAAACACTAAACCTAAACCCTAAAAACTAAACCTTAAATCATAAACCCCATAAACCCTAAACATTTAAACCCTAAACATAAACAATAACCCCCATATACCCTAAAGAATAAACCCTAAGACATAAACTATAATTCTAAACCTTAAACCTAAACCTAAATACTAAAAAAATAAACCTTTGATTGTAAAACCCATAAACCCTAAACCTTTAAACTAAACCATAAACTAAACCATAAACCCTAAACCCTAAACCCTAAACTATAATTCCTTATCCCTAAACCTTAAACCATAAACCTAAACCCTAAACCCTTAAAATAAACCTAAAACCCTAAACCCTAAAAATAAAACCATAAACCATAAATCCTAAATATAAAACCCTAAACCTTGAAAAACCCTAAATCCTAAACCCTAAACCTTAACTATAAAACCTAAAACCTAAAAAAACTAAAACTTTAATTGTAAACCCCATAAACCCTAAGCCCTCAAACCTGTATTCCCTTAACCTAAACCATAAACCCTAAATCTTAAACCCTAAAACCCTAAATAATAAACCATAAACCATAAACCTAAAACCATAAACCATAAACCTAATACCTAAACCCTAAACCTAAACCTAAACCCTAAACCCTAAACCCTAAAGCCTAAACTCTAAAACTAAAACCTAAATCTGAGCACTAAACTAAACCTAAACCCTAAACCCTAAACCCTAAACCCTAAACCATAAACCATAAACCATAAATCCTAAAACCTAAACACTAAACTCAAAACCCTAAACCCTAAACCTTAAATGATAAATCCTAAACCCTAAACCTTAAACCTAAAACCTAAAACCTAAACCCTAAACCCCTAAACCCTAAATCCTAAACCTAAACCATAAAAATAAACCTAAATCTTAAACCCTAAACCCTAAACCCTAAACCTAAAACCTAAACCCTAAACCTAAACCTAAACCCTAAACCCTAAACCTAAAAACCTAAACCTAAACCTAAACCTAAACCCTAAACCTAAACCCTAAACCCTAAACCCTAAACCCTAAACCCTAAACCCTAAACCCTAAAAAAACCAAAACCAAACCAAAACCTAAACCCTAAACCCTAAACCTAAAAACTAAACCTAAACCTAAATCCTAAACCCCATAAACCCTAAACATTTAGCCCTAAACCATAAACAATAAACATATAACCTAAATGATAAACCCTAAGCCTAAAATGTAATCTCTTAGCCCTAAACCTAAACCTTAAACACTAAAAATAAACCCTAAACCCTAAACCCTAAATCCTTAACCCTAAAACCATAAACCAAAAAAACCTAAAAAACCTAAATCCTAAACCTAAACCTAAACCTAAAACCCTAAACCTAAAACCTAAACCCTAAACCTAAACCCTAAACCATAAAAACTAAACCCCTAAACATTAAACCCTAAATATTAAACCCTAAACCTAAAACCTAAAACATAAATCCTCCCTAAACTCAAAAACAAAAACTCAAAACCCTAAACACTAAACCCTAAACCATAAACCTAAAAAAAAACTAAACCATAAATCCATAAACCCCCCATAAACCCTAAACCTTTAGCCCTAAAACAATAAACCATAAATCCTAAACCCTAAACCCTAAATTAAAACCCTAAACCCTAAACCTAAACCTAAACCCTAAACCCTAAACCTAAACCCTAAACCCTAAAATGTAAACCATTAGCCCTAAGTATTAAATCTAAGAAATAAACCCTAAACCCTAAACCCTAACCCTTAAACCTAAACCATAAACCATAAAAAAAAAACCCTAAATCGAAAACCCCAAACCTAAACACTAAACCCTAAAACCCTAAATATAAACCCTAAAACCTAAAACATAAAACATAAATCCTAAACCATAAACCCTAAACCAAAACCCTAAACCCTAAACCCTAAACCCCCTAAAACCCTAAAACCCTAAACCTTAAACCCCCCCTTAAACCTAAACCCTAAACCTAAACCCTAAACCATAAACCATAAACCATAATTCTCCTTAAACCCTAAACCTAAACCCTAAACCTAAAAACTAAACCTAAACCTTAAATTAAAACCCATAAACCCTAAATATTTACCACTAAAAACCATAAACCCTAAACCCCAAACTATAATTCCTTATATCTAAACCCTAAACCCTAAACCTTAAACCTAAACCTAAACCCTAAACCCTAAATCCTAAACAATAAACCCTAAACCCTAAACCCTCAACCCTAAAAAGTAAACCACAAACCATAAATCCTAAACCCTAAATCGTATACTTCAAACCCTAAATCCTAAACTCTTAACCCTAAACCCTAAACCCTAAAAACTAAACCTTGAATCATAAACCCCATAAACCCTAAACCTTTAGCCCTAAACATTAAACCATGAGACATAAACCCTAAAAAGTAAACCCTAACACTAAACCTAAACACTAAACCCTAAATATTAAAGCCTTAACCATAAAACCATAAACCATAATCCTAAACCTACCTAAACCATAAACACTAAACCCTTAACCCTAAACCCTAAACCCTAAACCCTAAATCCTAAAGCTTGAGCACTAAACTAAACACTAAACCCTAAATATTAAACCCTAAACCATAAACCATAAACCATAAATCCTAAATCCTAAACCCTAAACTTAAAACCCTAAACCCTAAACCCTAAACCTAAAAATAAACCCTAAACCCCTAAACCCTAAACCATAAACCCTAAAATGTAATCCCTAAACCCTAAACCTTAAACCTAAAGAAATAAACCCTAAACCCTAAACCCTTAAACCCTTAAAACCCTTAAAAATCCCTAAACCATAAAAACCTAAACCTAAATCCTAAACCCCAAACCTAAACCCTAAACCTTAAGCCCTAAACCTAAACCCTAAAAACCTAAAACCTAAAAAAACCTAAACCTAAAACCTAAACCCTAAACCCTAAACCACCAAAACCTAAACCTAAACCTAAATATTAAAACCCTAAACCATAAACCTTAAAACATAAATCCTAAACCCTAAACCCTAAACCTAAAACCTAAACTCAAAACCCTAAACCTAAACAAACCTAAACCCTAAACCTAAAAACTAAACCTTAAATCCTAAAACCCCATAAACCCTAAACATTAAACCTAATTCATAAATAAAACAAAACCCATAAAAGAATAAACCTAATAAACCCTAAACCCTAAACCTAAATTCTCCTTAAACCCTAAACCCTAAATACTAAAAATAAACCTAAAACCCAAAACCCATAAACCCTAAACCTTTAACCTAAACCATAAACCCTAAACCCTAAACCTAAACTATAAACCTTATCCCTAAACCTTAAACCCTAAGACCTAAACCCTAAACCCTAAACCCCTAAACCTAAACCCTAAACCCTAAACCCTAAACCATAAACCATAAACCTAAACCCTAAACCATAAACCCTAAACCCTAAACCCTAAACCCTAAACCCCTAAACCTAAACCTAAAACTAAATAAAACTAAAAACCCCTAAAACCCTAAAAACCTAAACCCTAAACCCTAAACCCTAAACCTAAACCCTAAACCTAAACCCTAAACCCTAAACCCTAAACCCTAAAAACCCTAAACCTAAAACCCTAAACCCTAAACCAAAAAACATAAACCCCAACCCTAAACCTAAACCCTAAACCTAAAAACAACTAAACCTAACCCTAAACCCTTAACCCTAACCTAAACCCTAAACTCTAAAACATAAACTTGAACCTACTAAACCTAAACCTAAACCCTAAATATAAACCCTAAACCCTAAACCATAAACCATAAACCCTAAACCTAAACCTAAAACCCTAAAACCCTAAACCCCTAAACCTAAATGATAAATCCTAAACCCTAAACCTAAACCCTAAAAAAAAAAAACCTAAACCCTAAACCCTAAACCCTAAATAAACCTAAACCCTAAACCCTAAACCTAAAAAATAAACCTTAAAAATAAACCCCATAAACCCTAAAAACCTTAAACCCTAAACCTAAACCTAAACCCTAAACCCTAAACCCCTAAACCTAAACCCTAAACCTAAAAACCTAAACCTAAACCTAAACCTAAACCTAAACCCTAAACACCTAAACCCTAAACCCTAAACCTAAACCTAAACCTAAACCCTAAAACCTAAACCTAAACCCTAAACCTAAAAAAAAAAACTAAACCTAAATCCTAAACCCATAAACCCTAAACATTTAGCCCTAAACCATAAACAATAACACATAAACCTAAATGATAAACCCTAAACCTAAAATGTAATCTCTTAGCCCTAAACCTTAAACCTAAAATAAACCTAAAAACCTAAACCCTAAAACCCTAAACCCTAAACCATAAAAACAAAACCTAAATCCTAAACCATAAACCCTAAACCTAAACCTAAAAAAACTAAACCCTAAACCATAAAAACCTAAACCCTAAAACTAAACCCTAAACCCTAAACAAAACCCTAAACCTAAACCCTAAACCAAAAACCCTAAACCCTAAACCCTAAACCTAAAAACCCTAAACCTAAAACCCTAAAACCTAAAACCTAAAACCCTAAACCCTAAACCTAAACCTAAACCTAAAACCCTAAAACCTAAACCCTAAACCCTAAACCTAAACCCTAAAAAACCCTAAACCTAAACCCTAAACCCTAAACCCTAAAACCTAAACCTAAAAACCTAAACCTAAACCCTAAACCCTAAACCCTAAACCCTAAACCCTAAAATGTAATCCCATTAGCCCTAAGTATTAAATCCTAAAATAAACCAAAACCCTAAACCCTAAACCCTAAACCCTAAACCCTAAACCCTAAACCTAAACCTAAACCATAAACCTAAACCCTAAAACCCTAAACCCTAAACCTAAACCCTAAAACCTAAACCCTAAACCTATAAACCTAAACCTAAACCATAAATCCTAAAACCTAAAACCATAAAAACCTAAAACCCTAAACCCTAAACCTAAACCCTAAACCCTAAACCTAAACCTAAACCCTAAACCCTAAACCTAAACCTAAACCTAAACCCTAAACCTAAAACCTAAACCCCTAAACCAAAACCTAAACCTAATGCCTATAAACCCTAAACCTAAACCCTAAACCTAAACCTAAAAATAAAAACTAAACCTTAAATAAACCTAAACCCTAAACCCATAAAACCTAAATATTTAAACCATAAACCATAAACCCTAAACCCCAAACCTAAACCTAAATCCTAAACCTAAACCCTAAACCTTTAAACCTAAAAAACCCTAAACCCTAAACCTAAAACCTAAACCCTAAACCCTAAACAAACCTAAACCTAAAAAATAAACCACAAAAACCATAAACCCTAAAACCCTAAATCCTAAACCTAAACTTCAAAACCTAAACCCTAAACCTAAACCTCTAAACCCTAAACCCTAAACCATAAACCTAAAACCAAAAACCCTCAAACCCTAAACCCCATAAACCCTAAACCTAAACCCTAAACCTAAACCTAAACCCTAAACCACTAAAAAAACCCTAAACCTAAACCTAAACCTAAACCTAAAACCCTAAACCTAAACCTAAACCCTAAAACCTAAACCTAAACCCTAAAACCATAAACCCTAAAAACCCTAAACCTAAACCTAAACCTAAACCTAAAACCTAAACCCTAAAACCTAAACCACTTGAAACTAAATAAACCCTAAACCCTAAACCCTAAACCCTAAACCCTAAAACCTAAACCATAAACCTAAACCTAAAACCTAAACCCTAAACCTAAACCCTAAACCTAAAACCATAAACCAAAACCCTAAACCCTAAACCCTAAACCATAAACCAAAACCCTAAACCCTAAACCTTAAACCTAAACCCTAAACCTAAACCTAAAAACTAAAAACCATAAACCTAAACCTATAAAACCCTAAACCTTAAACCTAAACCTAAACCTAAACTAAACCCTAAACCCTAAAAGTAAACCTAAACTAAAACCTAAACCTAAACCCTAAACCTAAACCTAAAACTAAACCCTAAACCTAAACCTAAACCCTAAAACCCTAAACCTAAACCTAAACCTAAAACCCTAAACCTAAACCTAAAAAAACCTAAACCCTAAACCTAAACCTAAAAACCTAAACCCTAAACCTAAACCCTAAACCTAAACCCTAAACCTAAACCCTAAACCTAAAACCTAAAAACCTAAACCATAAACCTAAACCTAAACCCTAAACCTAAACCCTAAAAATCCCTAAATCCTAAACCTAAACCTAAACCTAAACCCTAAACCTAAACCCTAAACCTAAACCTAAACCCTAAACCCTAAAAACCCTAAACCAAAACCTAAACCCTAAACCCTAACCCTAAACCCTAAAACTAAAACCTAAACCATATAAACCCTAAACCTTAACCCTAAAACCTAAACCCTAAAACCTAAACCCTAAACCTAAACCCTAAACCTAAACCTAAAAACCTAAACCTAAACCTAAAACCTAAACCTAAACCAAACCTAAACCCTAAACCCTAAACCTAAACCTAAACCCTAAACCTAAACCCTAAACCTAAACCTAAACCTAAACCCTAAACCTAAACCCTAAACCTAAAAACCCTAAACCAAAACCCTAAACCCTAAACCTAAACCTAAAAACCTAAACCTAAACCCCTAAACCCCATAAACCCTAAACATTTAAACCTAATTCATAAACAATAACCCATAACCCTAAACCCTAATAAACCCTAAACCCTGTAAAACCTATAATTCTCCTTAAACCCTAAACCCTAAATACTAAAAATAAACCTTGAATTGTAAAAAAACATAAACCCTAAACCTTTAACACTAAACCATAAACCCTAAACCCTAAACCCTAAAACTATAATTCCTTATCCCTAAACCTTAAACCATGAGACCTAAACCCTAAACCTTGCCAATAAACCTAAAAACCCTAAACCCTAAAAAAAAGTAAGCCATAAACCATAAATCCTAAACCCTAAACCCTAAACTTGAAACCCTAAATCCTAAACCCTTAACTATAAACCCTAAAACCTAAAAACTAAAACTTTAATTTTAAACCCCATAAACCCTAAGCCCTCAATTGTATTCCCTTAACCTAAACCATAAACCCTAAACCTAAACTTAAACCCTAAACCCTAAAAATAAACCATAAACCATAAACCACAAACCATAAACCATGAATCCTAATACCTAAACCCTAAACTCTAAACCCTTAACCCTAGACCCTAAAGCCTAAACTCTAAAACATAAATCTTGAGCACTAAACTAAAACCCTAAACCCTAAATATTAAACCCTAAACCCTAAACCATAAACCATAAACCATAAACCTAAATCCTAAACATTAAACCAAAACCCTAAACCCTAAACCTTAAATGATAAATCCTAAACCCTAAACCTTAAACCCTAAGAAATAAAACCTAAACCCTAAACCCTAAACCCTAAATCCTTAACCCTAAACCATAAAAATTGAAACTTAAATCGTAAACCCCATAAACCCTAAACCTTTAAACCCTAAATCCTAAACCCTAAAAACCCTAAACCCTCTAGACCTAAACCTAAAACACTAAACCTAAACCATAAACCATAAACACTAAACCCTAAACTCTAAACCCTAAACCCTAAATATTAAACCCTAAACCATAAAAATCACAACATAAATCCTAAACCCTAAACCCTAAACTCAAAAACCTAAACTCAAAACCCTAAACCTAAACCCTAAACCCTAAAACCTAAACCCTAAACCTTAAATCCTAAACCCCATAAACCCTAAACATTTAGCCCTAAACCATAAACAATAACACATATAACCTAAATGATAAACCCTAAGCCCTAAAATGTAATCTCTTAGCCCTAAACCTAAACCTAAACACTAAACCCCTATAAACCTAAACCTAAACCCTAAACCCTAAATCCTTAACCCTAAACCATAAAAACAAAACCTTAAATCGTAAACCACATAAAACCTAAACCTAAGACCTAATCCCTAAACCTAAACCCTAAACCTAAAAACCATAAAAACCTAAACCCTAAACCTAAACCTAAACCCTAAACCCTAAACCTTAAAACATAAATCCTCCCTAAACTCAAAAACAAAAACTCAAAACCCTAAACACTAAACCATAATCCCTAAAAACTAAACCATAAATCGTAAACCCCATAAACCCTAAACCTTTAGCCCTAAAAATAAACCATAAATCCTAAACCCTAAACCCTAAAACCTTAAACCTAAGTCATAAACCCTAAACCTAAACCCTAAACCTTAAACCCTAAACCCTAAAACCCCAAAAACCCTAAAATGTAATCCATTAGCCCTAAGTATTAAATCCTAAAAATAAACCCTAAGCCCTAAACCCTTAACCCTAACCCTAAACCATAAACCATAAAAACTAAACCTTGAATCGAAACCCCATAAACACTAAACCCTAAACCCTAATATTAAACCCTAAAAGATAAAAACATAAAACATAAATCCTAAACCATAAACCCTAAACCCTAAACCCTAAACCCTAAACCCTAAAAACCCTAAACCTAAACCTTGAATCTAAACCCCCTAACCCTAAACCTTTAAACCCTAAACCATAAACCATAAACTATAATTCTCCTTAAACCCTAAACCCTAAACCCTAAACCTAAAAAATAAAAATAAACCTAAATTGTAAAACCCTAAACCCTAAACACTAAACCATAAACCCTAAACCAAACTAAACCATAAACCCTAAACCCCAAACTAAACCTAAACCTTAAACCCTAAACCTAAACCCTAAAAAACCTAAACCTAAACCTAAACCCTAAACCCTAAACCCTAAAACCTAAACCCTAAAACCTAATCCTAAACCCTAAAACCCTAAACCCTAAACCCTAAAACTAAACCTAAATCATAAACCCCATAAACCCTAAACCTTTAAACCCTAAACATTAAACCGTGAGACATAAACCCTAAAAAGTAAACCCTCAACACTAAACCCTAAACACTAAACCATAAATATTAAAGCCTTAACTGTAAACCATAAACCATGAATCCTAATACCTAAACCATAAACACTAAACCCTAAACCCTAGACCCTAAACCCTAAACCCTAAACTATAAAGCTAGCACTAAACCAAACTAAACCTAAACCCTAAATATTAAAACCTAAACCCTAAACCATAAACCATAAACCTAAATCCCTAAACCTAAACCCTAAACCAAACCCTAAACCCTAAACCCTAAAACCCTAAACCAAAACCCTAAACCCTAAACCATAAACCCTAAAATGTAAAACCCCTTAACCCTAAACCTAAACCCTAAACCCTAAACCCTAAACCCTAAACCCTAAACCTTAACCCTTAAACCCTAAACCATAAAACTAACCTTAAATCGTAAACCCCATAAACCCTAAACCTAAAGCCCTAAATCCTAAACCTAAAACCTAAAAACCTAAAACCTAAACCTAAACCTAAACCCTAAACCATAAACCTAAAACCCTAAACCTAAATAATTAAACCCTAAACCAATAAACCTTAAAACATAAATCCTAAACCCTAAACCCTAAACTCAAAAACCTAAACTCAAAACCCTAAACACTAAACACCTAAACCCTAAAAAAAAACCTAAACCTAAACCCCCCATAAACCCTAAACATTTAGCCCTAATTCATAAACAATAACCCATATACCCTAAAGAATAAAACCTAAGACGTAAACTATAATTCTCCTTAAACCCTAAACCCTAAATACTAAAAAATAAACCTTGAATTGTAAAACCCATAAACCCTAAACCTTTAGCAAAAAACCATAAACCATAAACCCTAAGCCCTAAACCTATAATTCCTTATCCCTAAACCTTAAACCATGAGACCTAAACCCTAAACCTCTAAACCTAAACCTAAACCCTAAACCCTAAACCCTAAACCCTAAACCCTAAACCATAAACCTAAACCCTAAAACCTAAACCCTAAACCCTAAATTCTAAACCCTAAAAACCTAAAAACCTAAAAACTAAACCTTAATTGTAAACCCCATAAACCCTAAGCCCTTAATTGTAAACCCTAACCCTAAACCATAAACCCTAAATCTTAAACCCTAAACCCTAAATAATAAAAACCATAAACCATAAACCGCAAACCATAAACCATGAATCCTAATAATAAACCTAAACCCTAAACCTAAACCCTAAACCCTAAACCCTAAACCTAAACTCTAAAACATAAATCTTGAGCACTAAACTAAACCCTAAACCCTAAATATTAAAAACCCTAAACCGTAAACCATAAACCATAAATCCTAAACCCTAAACCCTAAACTCAAAACCCTAAACCCTAAACCTTAAATGATAAATCCTAAACCATAAACCTTAAACCTAAATAAAACCTAAACCTAAACCCTAAACCTAAATCCTTAACCCTAAACCATAAAAATTGAACCTTAAATCGTAAACCCCATAAACCCTAAACCTTTAGCCCTAAATCCTAAACCCTAAAACCTAAACCCTGAGACCTAAACACTAAACCTAAACCATAAACCATAAACACTAAACCCTAAACTCTAAACCCTAAACCCTAAAAACTAAAACCCTAAACCCTAAACCCTAAACCATAAACCCTAAACCATAAATCCTAAACCTAAAACTTAAACCATAAACCCTAAACTCAAAACCCTAAACACTAAACCCTAATCCCTAAAAACTAAACCTTAAATCCTAAACCCCATAAACCCTAAACATTTAGCCCTAAACCATAAACAATAACACATATAACCTAAATGATAAACCCTAAGCCCTAAAATGTAATCTCTTAGCCCTAAACCTAAACACCTAAAATAAAACCCTAAACCCTAAACCCTAAACCTAAACCCTAAACCATAAAAACCTAAACCTTAAATCGTAAACCGCATAAAACCTAAACCTTGAGACCTAATCCCTAAACCTAAACCCTAAACCATAAAAACTAAACCCAAAAAACTAAACATTAAACCCTAAATATTAAACCCTAAACCTAAACCTAAACTAAAACATAAATCCTCCCTAAACTCAAAAACAAAACTCAAAACCCTAAACACTAAACCATAATCCCTAAAAACTAAAACCAAAAATAAACCATAAAACCCTAAACCCTAAAACCCTAAACCTTAACCTAAACCAAACCCTAAACCCTAAACCCTAAACCCTAAACCCTAAACCCTAAACCTTAAACCCTAAACCCTAAACCCTAAACCCTAAACCTAAGCCCTAAAATGTAATCCATTAGCCCTAAGTATTAAATCCTAAGAAATAAACCCTAAACCCTAAACCCTTAACCCTAACCCTAAACCATAAACCATAAACCTAAAACCTAAACCTTGAATCGAAAACCCCATAAACAAACCTAAACCCTAAACCCTAAATATTAAACCCTAAACGCTAAAACATAAAAAACATAAATCCTAAACCATAAACCCTAAACTCAAAACCCTAAACCCTAAACCCTAAACCCTAAAACCTAAAAACTAAACCTTGAATCGTAAACCCCATAAACCCTAAACCTTTAGCCCTAAACCATAAACCAAACCTAAACTATAATTCTCCTTAAACCCTAAACCCTAAACCTAAAAAAAAATAAAAAAACCTAAACCTAAAACCTAAACCTAAACCCTAAACCTAAACCTAAAAATAAAAACTAAACCTAAATTGTAAAACCCATAAACCCCAAACTATAATTCCCTAAACCTAAACCCTAAACCCTAAACTATAAACCTTATATCTAAACCCTAAACCCTAAACCTAAACCCTAAAAACCTAAAACCTAAACCCTAAACCCTAAACCCTCAACCCTAAAAAGTAAACCACAAACCATAAATCCTAAACCCTAAATCGTATACTTCAAACCCTAAATCCTAAACTCTTAACCCTAAACCCTAAACCCTAAAAACTAAACCTTGAATCATAAACCCCATAAACCCTAAACCTTTAGCCCTAAACATTAAACCGTGAGACATAAACCCTAAAAAGTAAACCCTCAACACTAAACCCTAAACACTAAACCCTAAATATTAAAGCCTTAACTATAAACCATAAACCATGAATCCTAATACCTAAACCATAAACACTAAACCCTTAACCCTAGACCCTAAACCCTAAACCCTAAACTATAAAGCTTGAGCACTAAACTAAACACTAAACCCTAAATATTAAACCCTAAACCATAAACCATAAACCATAAACCATAAATCCTAAATCCTAAACCCTAAACTCAAAACCCTAAACCCTAAACCTTAAATGATAAACCCTAAACCCTAAACCATAAACCCTAAAATGTAATCCCTTAACCCTAAACCTTAAACCCTTAGAAATAAACCCTAAACCCTAAACCCTTAACCTAACCCTTAACCCTTAACCGTAAACCATAAAAACTGAACCTTAAATCGTAAACCCCATAAACCCTAAACCTTTAGCCCTAAATCCTAAACCCTAAAACCTAAACCCTGAGACCTAAACCCTAAACCTAAACCCTAAACCATAAACACTAAACCCTAAACCCTAAATATTAAACCCTAAACCGTAAACCTTAAAACATAAATCCTAAACCCTAAACCCTAAACTCGAAAACCTAAACTCAAAACCCTAAACACTAAACGCTAATCCCTAAAAACTAAACCTTAAATCGTAAACCCCATAAACCCTAAACATTTAGCCCTAATTCATAAACAATAACCCATATACCCTAAAGAATAAACCCTAAGACATAAACTATAATTCTCCTTAAACCCTAAACCCTAAATACTAAAAAATAAACCTTGAATTGTAAAACCCATAAACCCTAAACCTTTAGCACTAAACCATAAACCCTAAACCCTAAGCCCTAAACTATAATTCCTTATCCCTAAACCTTAAACCATGAGACCTAAACCCTAAACCCTTGCCAATAAACTGTAAACCCTAAACCCTAAAAAGTAAGCCATAAACCATAAATCCTAAACCCTAAACCCTATACTTGAAACCCTAAATCCTAAACCCTTAACTATAAACCCTAAAACCTAAAAACTAAAACTTTAATTGTAAACCCCATAAACCCTAAGCCCTCAATTGTATTCCCTTAACCCTAAACCATAAACCCTAAATCTTAAACCCTAAACCCTAAATAATAAACCATAAACCATAAACCGCAAACCATAAACCATGAATCCTAATACCTAAACCCTAAACTCTAAACCCTTAACCCTAGACCCTAAAGCCTAAACTCTAAAACATAAATCTTGAGCACTAAACTAAACCCTAAACCCTAAATATTAAACCCTAAACCGTAAACCATAAACCATAAATCCTAAATCCTAAACATTAAACTCAAAACCCTAAACCCTAAACCTTAAATGATAAATCCTAAACCCTAAACCTTAAACCCTGAGAAATAAAACCTAAACCCTAAACCCTAAACCCTAAATCCTTAACCCTAAACCATAAAAATTGAACCTTAAATCGTAAACCCCATAAACCCTAAACCTTTAGCCCTAAATCCTAAACCCTAAAACCTGAACCCTGAGACCTAAACACTAAACCTAAACCATAAACCATAAACACTAAACCCTAAACTCTAAACCCTAAACCTAAACCCTAAACCCTAAACCACCTAAACCTAAACATAAATCCTAAACACTAAACCCTAAACTAAAACCTAAACTAAAAAAACCTAAACCCTAAAACTCCCTAAAAACTAAACCTAAATCCTAAACCCCATAAACCCTAAACATTTAGCCCTAAACCATAAACAATAACACATATAACCTAAATGATAAACCCTAAGCCCTAAAATGTAATCTCTTAGCCCTAAACCTTAAACACTGAGAAATAAACCCTAAACCCTAAACCCTAAATCCTTAACCCTAAACCATAAAAACAAAACCTTAAATCGTAAACCGCATAAAACCTAAACCTTGAGACCTAATCCCTAAACCTAAACCCTAAACCATAAAAACTAAACCCAAAAAAAAACATTAAACCCTAAACCATTAAACCCTAAACCTAAACCTAAAACATAAATTCTCCTAAACTCAAAAACAAAAACTCAAAATCCCATAAACCATAAATCCTAAACCCTAAAACCTAAACTCAAAACCCTATAACCCTAAACCTAAACCCTAAACCATAAAACCTAAAAATAAAATACCCTAAATCAAATAAATCCCATAAACCCTAAACCTTTAACCTAAACAATAAACCCTAAACCCTAAACCTAAACCCTAAACCCTAAACCATAAATCATAAACCATAAATCCTAAACCCTAAACACTAAACCCTAAACCCTAAACCATAAACCCTAAACCCTAAAAAAAACTAAACCTAAATCGTAAACCCCATAAACCTAAACCTAAAACTAAACCCTAAACCCTAAACCATAAACCATAAACCCTAAATCCTAAACCCTAAACCTAAACCTTAAACCCTAAACCCTAAACCTAAACCCTAAACCCTAAACCTAAATATAAAACCCCTAAACCCATAAACCATAAACCATAAACCTAAACCCTAAACCATAAACCTAAACCCTAAACCCTAAACCCTAAACCCTAAACCCTAAACCCTAATAAACCTAAACAAAAACATAAACCATAAAAAAAAACTTAAATCATAAACCCCATAAACAATAAACCTAAACCCTAAACTCAAAACCCTAAACCCTAAACCCTAAACCTAAACCTAAACCCTAAACCCTAAACCCTAAACCCTAAACCAAAAACCTAAAAACCCTAATCCTTTAAACCCTAAATATTAAACCCTAAACCTAAACCCTAAACCCTAAACCCCTAAACCATAAACCATAAACCATTAACCCTAAACCTTAACCCTAAACCTAAACCTAAACTAAACCCTAAACCCTAAACCCTAAACCCTAAACCCTAAACATTAAAAACTAAACATAAAACCTAAAACCCTAAACCCTAAACCCTAAACCCTAAAACCTAAACCTAAACCAAAAAAAATAATTAAACCTAAAACCTAAATCCTAAACTAAACCCTAAACACTAAACCTAAACCATAAACATTAAACCATAAAATGTAATCCCTAAACCTAAACCCTAAACCCCGAAATCTAAAACCTAAACCCTAAATCCTAAATCCTAAACCCTAAACCCCTAAACTACATTCCCTTAGACCTAAACCTTAAACACTAAGACCTAAACCCTAAACCAAAACAAACCTAAACCACTAAATCCTAAACCTAAAATAAACCCTAAACCTAAAACCCTAAAACCTAAACCTAAACATCCTAAACCTAAAACCCTAAACTTGAAACCCCTAAATTCTAAACCCTAAACCCTAAACACTAAAAATAAAACATTGAATCATAAACCCCATAAACCATAAACCTAAGCCCTAAACCCAAAACCCTAAAAACCAAAACCCTAAAATGTAACCCTTAGCCCTAAACCTTAAACCCTAAACCTAAACCCTAAACCCTAAACCCTAAACCTACTAAAGCCTAAACCCTATACCATAAATATTTAACCCTAAAACATAAACCATAAACCATAAACCTAAACCCTAAACCTAAAACCTAAACCCTAAACCATAAACCATAAACCATAAACCCTAAAAACTAAACCTTGAGTCATAAACCCTATAAACCCTAAATGTTTAACCCTAAACCCCTAAACCCTAAACCCTAAACCCTAAACCATAAACCCTAAATATTAAACCCTAAACCCTATAAACCAAACCTAA
Organism: Taxus wallichiana var. yunnanensis; assembly: GCA_018340775.1. NCBI lineage: Eukaryota > Viridiplantae > Streptophyta > Pinopsida > Cupressales > Taxaceae > Taxus > Taxus wallichiana. Next base: position 9,955 of record JADAXU010000123.1, on the reverse strand, counting down.
AACCCTATTAAACCCTAAAACCCTAAAAAACCTAAACCATAAACCATAAACCTAAACCCTAAACCCTAAAACCTAAACCCTAAACCTAAAACCATAAAAAGCCTAAACACTAAACCCTAACCCTAAAACTAAACCCTAAATCCTAAACCACATAAACCATAAACCCTAAACCCTAAACTATAATCCATAAAAACCCTAAACCTAAACCCCCTAAACCCTAAACCATAAATCCTAAACACTAAACCCTAAACCCTAAACCATAAACCCTATATTAACCTACCATAAAACCCTAAACCCTAAACTTTAAACTAAACCAAAACTTAAAACCCTAAACCTAAACCCTAAACCCTAAACCCTAAATCTCTTAAACCCTAAACCTTAAACCATAAACCCTAAAAACTATAGCTTAAATCACAAAGCCCATAAAACCCTAAACCCTAAAACCTAAAACATAAAAAAAAACCTAAATATTAAACCCCATAAAAACCCTAAACCTTTAACCCTAAACCCTGACCCCTAAACCCTAAACCCCTAAACCTTGAACCTTAAACCCTAAACCTTAAACCCTGAGAGCTAGAAACCTTAAACCCCGAACCTAAACCCTAAACCCTAAACCTATGAACTAAAACCCTAAACCCTAAGCCTAAATATTAAACCCTAAAACCTATAAAACCATAAACCCTAAACCCTAAACCTTAAACCTAAACCCTAAATGCCTAAACCCTAAACCTAAACCTAAACCTAAAAACTAAACCTTGAATCATAAATCCCATCAACCCTAAACCTTTATCAATAAACCATAAACCCAAAAACCATAAACCCTAAACCTAAGCAACCTAAACCTAAACCCTAAACCTAAACCCTAAACCCTAAACCCCTAAACTAAACCCTAAACCTAAACCCTAAATATTAAACCTAAATTGTAAACAATAAACCATAAATCCTAAACCCCTAAACCCTAAACCAAAACCCTAAACCCTAAACCCTAATCCGTAAACCATAAACCATAAATCCTAAATCCTAAACCCTAAACCTAAACCATAAACCCTAAACCTTTAAACCCTAAACCTAAACCCTAAACCATAAGCCCTAAACCTGTAAACCCTAACCCTAAAACCTTAAACCCTAAATCCTAAACCCTAAAACCCTAAATCCTAAATTAAAAACCCTAAACCAAAACCATAAACCGTAAATCCTAAACCCTAAAACCTTAACCTAAACCCTAAAACCTAAACCATAAAACCTAAACCCTAAACCCTAAAAGATAAACCTTGAATCATAAATCGCATAAACCCTAAACATTTATACCTAAACCATAAACCCCGAACCTAACCCTAAACCCTAAACCCTAAACCCTAAACCATAAATCATAAACCATAAATAAAACCTGAACCCTAAACATTGTAAACCACATAAATTCTAAACTTTAAAACCTAAACCATAAACCATAAACCCTAAAAAGTAAACCTAAACCTAAATGTTAAACCCGTAAACCTAAATCCTAAAACTTTAAACCTAAACCCTAAACCCTAAACCCTGAGACCTAAACCCTAAACCCTAACCCCTAATACCTTAACCCTAAACCATAAACCCTAAGCCCTAAACCCTAAACCCTAAACTATAATCACTAAACTTTAAACCCTAAACCCTCAATATTAAATCCTAAACCATAAACCATAAATCATAAACTAAACCCTAAACCCTAAAACCTAAACCCAAAAATAAATCCCTTAAACCTAAACCTTAAACCCCCAACCTAAACCCTAAATCCTAAACAATAAATCATAAACCATAATTATCTAAAATTTAATCCTAAACCCCATAAACAATAATCCCTAAACTCAAAACCCTAAACCCCTAAACCCTAAACCTAAACCTAAATCCTAAACCTAAACCCTAAACCCTAAATATAAACCACTAAACCTAAAACCTAAACCCTAAACCCTAAACCATTAACCATAAACCATTAACCATAAACCTTAAACCTTAAACCCTAAACCCTAAACCCTAAACCCTAAACCTAATCTCTTAACCATAAACCTAAAAACCTAAACCTAAAACCCTAAAACCCTAAACCATAAACCCTAAACACTAAACCTAAACAATAAACCATAAATACTAAACCCTAAATCCTAAATTTGAAACCCTAAACCCTAAACATTAAGCCATAAAATGTAATCCCTTAGACCTAAACCTTAAACCCTAAATCCTGAAACCGAAACCCTAAACCCTAAGCCCTAAACTATATTCCTTAGCCCAAAACATTAAACATAAACCTAAACCCTAAACCCTAAATACTAGACCTAAATCCTAAGCAAAACCTAAAAAAAAACTAAACCTTGAATCGTAAACCCTATAAAGCATAAAATTTTAGACCTAAACCCTAAACCCTAAACCCTAAACCTAATGCCTTAGCCCTAAATCTAAAACCCCGAGGACCTAAACCCTAAACCCTAAACTCTAAAGCCTAAACCCTAAATCCTAAACCCTAAACTTGAAACACTAAAAGCTAAACCCTAAACCATAAACTTTAAAACTAAACCTTAATCGTAAACCCTATAAAACCTAAACCTTTAAATCCTAAACTATAAACCTAAACCCTAAACCCTAAACCCTAAACTATAATCCCTAAGCCCTAAACCTCAAATCCTAAACCATAAACCCTAAATCCTAAACCTAAAACCATAAACCCTAAATATTAAACCCTAAACTATAAACCATAAACCATAAACCTAAACCACTAAAAACCTAAACCTAAACCAAAACTATAAACCATAAACACTAAAACCTTAAACCCTAAAGACCGAACCTTAATCATAAACCTAAAAATAAACCTAAACCCTAAACTATAATCCATATTAAACTCTAAACACTAAACCATAAACCATAAATCCTAAACATTAAACCCTAAATCCTAAACCTAAAACCATAAACAATAAAACCCTAAACCCTATATTCGGAACCATAAACCCTAAACCCTAAACCATAAATCCTAAACCCTAAACCTTAAACCTAAACCCTAAACCCTAAATCATAAAACCATAAACTATAAACCTAAACCCCAAACTCAAAACCCTAAACCCTAAATTTTAAACCATAAATCCTAAACCTTAAAGTTGAAAACCCTAAACGCTAACCCTAAACCCTAAAAACTATACCTTAAATCGCAAAGCCCATAAACCCTAAACCTTTATCCCTAAACCATAAATTTTAAACCCTAAACCCTAAAACCTAAACTAAATCCCTTCATCATAAACCTTAAATCCTAAGACCTAAACCCTAAACCCTAAATCCTAAAACCCTAAAAACCCTAAACCCTAAGAACTCAAAACCCTAAACCATAAAACTAAACCGTAAACCATATATACTAAACCCTAAAATTAAAACCTAAACCATAAACCATAAACCCTAAAAACCACTACCCCTAAATATTAAACCCTAAATATTAAACCCTAAATGGTAAACCATAAATCCTAAACCCTAAACTAGAAAACCCTAAACCCTAAACCCTAAACCCTAAACCTCAAATGTAATCCCTTAAACCCTAAACCTTAAACCCTAAACCATAAACCATAAAAACTAAACCTTGAATCGTAAACCCCATAAAACCTAAACCATTTTCCCTAAACCCTAATCCCTAAACCCTTTGTCCTAAACGTTAAACCATGGGACCTAGACCTTAAACCCCGAACCAAAACCTTAAACCCCTAAACCTAAACCCCAAAACCCTAAACCCCGAGTACCCTAAACCCTAAACCCTAAACCTTAAATATTAAACATGAAACCATAAACCATAAACCATATATCCTAAACCCTAAACCCTAAATCCTAAAAACAAAACCTTGAATTGTAAACCCCATAAACACTAAACCTTTAGCCCTAAACCATAAACCCTAAACCCTAAACCCTAAACCCTAAACCCTAAACCCTAATCCTTAAACATTACCATAAATCCTAAATCCTATTCCCTGAAACCCTAAAACCTAAATCTAAACCCTAAACCCTAATCCCTAAATAATTAATTCTAAACCCATAAAAATTAAATCCTTAACCCTAAACCGTAAACCCTAAACTGTAAACCCTAAAAATAAACACTAAACCCTAAACCATAAACCCTAACCCCTAAAAACTAAACCTTGAAAAACATAAACCAAAGTAAACCCTAAACCTAAACCTTAGCCCTAAACCATAAACCCTAAACCCTAAACTCTAATCCTAAACCCTAAAACTAAACCCTCAACCATAAATAATAAAACCCTTAACCCTAAACCCTAAAATAAAAAACCTAAACACTAAACCCTAAACCCTAAACCCTAAACCCTAAATCCTAAACCCTAATAACTAAACCTTAAATCATAAACCCCATAAACCCTAAACCTTTAGCCCTAATCCATAAATCATAAAACCTAAAACCTAAACCTTAAATAGTAAACTATAAACCCTTAGTCCTAAACCTTAAACCTAAACCATAAAACCTAAACCCTAAATCCCTAAACCCTAAACCTAAACCCTAAACCCTAAGCACAAAACCTAAAACCCTAAATATTAAACCCTAAACCATAAATCATAAACCATAAAACATAAATCCTAAACCCTAAACTAAACCCTAAACCTTAAATGATAAACACTATTCCTTAAACCCAAAGTCCTAAAATGTAATCCCTTAGCCCTAAACCTTAAACCCCTGAGAAATAAACCCTAAACCATTAACAATTAACCCTAAACCCTAAACCATAAATACCTTAACCTTAAATCATAAACCCTTAAACAATAAACCTTAGCCCTAAATCCTAAACCCTAAAACCTAAACCATGAGACCTAAACCCTAAATCTAAACCCTAAACTATAAAACTAAACCCTAAACCCTAAATATTAAACCCTAAACCATAAATCATAAAAAACATAAATCCTAAACCCTAAACCCTAAACTCAAAACCCTAAACACTAAAAACTAAACCTTAAATCATAAACCCCATAAACCCTAAACCTTTAGCCCTAAACCATAAACCATAAACCCATATACCATAAACCCTAAACCCTAAGTCCTAAACTATAATTCTCCTTAAACCCTAAACCCTAAACGCTAAACCCTAAAAACTAAACCTTGATATGTAAAACCCATAAACCCTAAACCTTTAACACTAAACCATAAACCCTAAACCCCAAGCCCTAAACTATAATTCCTTAACCCTAAACCTTAAACACTAAACCTAAACCCTAAACCCTAAACCCTAATCCCTTAACCTAAACCCTAAACCATAAACCCTAAAAATAAACACTAAAAATTAAACCATAAACCATAAATCCTAAACACTAAACCCTATACCTCAAACCCTAAATCCTATTCCTAAACTAAAGTGTAAACCCTAAAAAAAACTTGAATCATAAATCCCATAAACCCTAAGCCCTAAACTATATTTCCTTAAACCGTAAAACCATAAACCCTAAATCCTAAACCTAAAACCCAAAATACAAAACCCTAAACCCTAAATAATAAACCCTAAGACATAAACCATAAACCATAAATTCTAAACCCTAATCTCTAAACTCTAAACCCTAAACCCTAAACCTAAACCTAAATGCTAAAACCCAAAACTATACTATTCCTTATCCCTAAACCCTAAACCCTAAACACTAAGCCCTAAACTATAATTCCTTATTCTTAAACACTAAACCATAAACCCTAAGAAATAAACCCTAAACCCTAAAATAAACCCTAAACGCTAAACCATAAAAATTAAACCCTAAAAAGTAAACCGCAAAAGATAAATCCTAAACCCTAAATCCTATATTTGAAACCCTAAATCCTAAACCCTTAACCCTAAACCCCTAAAACCCTAAAAACTAAAACTTGAATCATAAACCCCATAAAACCTAAACCTTTAGCCCTAAACATTAAACCCTAAGATGTAAACCCTAAACAGTAAACCCTCAAAACTAAAGCCTAAAGCCTAAACCATTAATATTCAAGCCTAAAACGTAAACCATAAACCATGAATCCTAATACCTAAACCCTAAACTCTAAACCCTTAACCCTAGACCCTAAACCATAAAGCATAAAGCTTGAGCAATAAACTAAACCCTAAAACCTAAATATTAAACCCTAAATCATAAACCATAAACCATAAATCCTAAACCCTAAACCATAAAAACTAAACCTCAATCGTAAACCCTAATAAACCCTAAAACTTTAGCCCTAAACCAAAACCATAAACCCTAAACCCCAAGATCTAAACTCATATTACTTAGCCCTAAACCTTAAACTTATAGAGCTAAACCCAAAACCCTAAACCCAAAACCCTAAACGCTAAATATTGGACATTAAACCGTAAACCTAAACCTTAAACTATAAATTTTAAATCCTAAACTTGAAACCCTAAACCCTCAAAACTAAACCTTCAATCATAAACCCCATAAACCCTAAACTGTAAACCCTAAAAATTAAACCCTAAACCCTAAGCACTAAATTGTAATCCACCTTAAACCCCGAGACCTAAATCCTAAAACCTAAACCCTAAATGCGAAACATTAAACCCTAAACCATAAACCATAAACCATAAACCCTAAACCCTAAAATCAAAACCCTAAACCCTATACTAAAACCCTAAACACTAAAACATGATTCATAAAACCCATAAACCCTAAACCTTTAGTCCTAAACCATAAAATTCAAACCCTAAACCCTAACCCTAAACTTTAATCCCTTAGACATAAACCTTAAACCCTAAGTCCTAAACCCTAAACCCTAAACCCTAAACCTTAAAAAATAAAACATGAATTGTAAACCCCATAAACCCTAAACCTTTAGCCCTAAACAAAACACTAAACTCTAAACCCTAAATCCTAAACCCTAAACCATAAACCCCAGAACCAAACACTAAACCCTAAACCCTAATACCTAAATATTAAACCCTAAACTATAAAACCATAAATCCTAAATCCTAAACAATAATCTCAAACCCAAAACCCAAACCCTAAACCCTAAAAACTAAACCTTAATTCATTAAGGCCATAAACCTAAAACCATTAGTCCTAAACCATAAACTGTAAACCCAAAACCCTAACCCCTAAACCCTAAACACTAATCTCTCAAACTTAACCTCAACCTTATATATTAAAACCTAAACCGTAAACCATAAATCCTAAACCCTAAACTCAAAACCCTAAACCTTAACCCTAAACCCTATACCATAAATAATAAGCCCTAAAATGTAATCTCTTAAACCTAAACCTTAAAACACTAGACGTAAACCCTAACCCTAAAAACCATAAAAATTAAACCTTAAATCGTAAACTCCACAAACCCTAAACCCTAAACCCTAATCACTTAGCCCTAAACCTTAAACCCCAAGACCTAAACTTAAACCTTGAGACCTAAACCCTAAACATAAAACCCCAATCCCTAAACCCTATGCACTAAAACCTAAGCCTTAAACACCTAAACCTAGACCTAAACCCCGAGACCGTAAATCTAAACCCTAAACCTTAGGACTAAACCCTAAACCCTAAACCTCAAATATTAATCATGAAACCATAAACCATATATCCTAAACCCTCAACCCTAAAAAGACCCTTGTTTTGCAAAACCACATAAACACTAAACCTCTAGCCCTAAACCATAAACCCTAAACCATAAGCCCTAAACTGTAAACCCTTACACCTAAACCATAAATCCTAAATCCTAAACTTGAAACCCTAAACCCTAAATTGTAAACCCTAAATAATAAAACCTAAACCATAAACCATAAATCCTAAACCTTAAACACTAAACCATAAACTTCAAACCCCAAAATAAACACTAAAACCCTAAACCATAAACCCTAACCCCTAAACCCTAACTAAACCTAAATCATAAACCCGTAAACCCTAAACCTTTATCCTTAAACCATAAACACTAAACCCTCGAACCCTAAACCCTAAACACTAAACCCTAAACTATAAACAATAAATCCTTAACCCTAAACATTAAAGTCAAAACCTAAACAATAAACCCTAATAACAAAACGTTGAACCATAAACCCCATAAACACTAAACCTTTAGCCCAAATCCATAAATCATAAACCCTAAACGCTAAACCCTAAACAATAATCCCTTAATCCTAAATCTTAAACCCTAAACCCTAATCCCTAAACCGTAAACCCCAAACCCTAAGCACTAAACCCTAAACCCTAAACACTAAATCCTAAACCCTAAACCATAAATCCTAAACCATAAACCATAAATCCTAAATACTAAACCCTAAACTCAAAACCTCAACCCTAAACCTTAAAAGATAAACACTAAACCCTAAACCCTAAGCCCTAAAATGTAATCCCTTAACCTTAAACCTTAAACCCCGAGAAATAAATCCTAAACCCTTAACCGTTAACCCTAAACCCTAAACCATAAAAATGAACCTTAAATCATAAACCCCCAAAACCCTAAACTTTCAAACCATGAATCAAAATCATAAACCATAAACACTAAACCCTAAACCCTAAATATTAAACCCTAAACCGTAAAACATAAAACATAAATCCTAAAACCTAAACCCTAACTCAAAAACCTAAACAAAAACCCTAAACACTAAACCGTAAACCCTAAAAACTAAACCTTAAATTATAAACCCCATAAACCCTAAACCATTAGCCCTAAACAATAAACCCTAACCCATATACCCTAAACCATAAACCCTAAGCCCTAAACTGTAATTCTCCTTAAACCCTAAACCCTAAAAACTAAACATTGAAATTTAAAACCCATAAACCTAAACCTTTAGCACTAAACCATAAATCCTAAACCCTAAGCCCTAAACCTGTAATTACTTATCCCTAAACACTAAACCCCGAGACCTAAACCCTAAACCCTAAACCCTCGGCAATAAATCCAAAACCCTAAACCCTAAAAAATAAACCATAAACCATAAATCCTAAACCCTAAACCCTATACTTGAAACCCTAAATCATAATCCCTTAACCCTAAACCCTAAACCCTAAAAACTAGACCTTGAATAGTAAACCCCATAAACCCTAAACACTAAACTATATTCCCTTAACCCTAAACCCTAAACCCTAAATCCTAAACCCAAAACCCAAACTCTAAAGCCCTAAAGCCCTAAACCCTAAACCCTAAATAATAAAACCTAAACGATAAACCTTAACAAATAAATCCTAAACCCTAAACCCTAATCTCAAAACCCTAAAACCTATAACCTAAACCCTAACCCCTAAAAGCTAAACTCAATAATAAACTCCGTAAACCCTAAAGCTTTAGCCCTAAACCATAAACCCTAAACCCTAAACCATAAATAATAACTCATTATCCCTAAACACCTGAGTCAAAACCTCAACAATAAACCCTAAATCCTAAACACTAAACACTAATAACTAAAACTTGAATCGTAAACCCCATAAACCCTAAACTACAATCCCTAAACCCTAAACCCTAAACTTAAACCGTAAACCCTAATCCCTAAACCCTAAATAATAAACCCTAAGCTCTAAAACCTAAACACTAAACTCAAAACCATAAACCCTAAAGCTTAAACCGTAAACACTAAACCCTAAACCCTAAAATTAAATCCATTAGCCCTAAATATTAAATCCTAAGAAATAAACCCTAAACTCTAAACCCTTAACCCTTAATACTAAACCCAAAACCATAAAAAATTGAACCTTGAATCGAAAACCCATAAACACCAAACCCTAAACCCTAAATATTAAACCCTAAAATGTAAACCACAAAACATAAATCCTAAATCCTAAACCCTAAACTTGAAACTCTAAATCCTAAACCCTAAACCCTAAACCTTAAAAACTAAACCTTGAATCGTAAACCCCATCAACTCTAAACCTTTATCCCTAAACCATATACCCTAAACAATATACCCTAAATGCTAAACCCTAAGCCCTAAACCTGTAATTCTCCTTAAAACCTAAACCCTAAAGCCTAAAGCCTTAAAACTAAAAACTAAAC
>JADAXU010000122.1:0-179367 GCA_018340775.1 Taxus wallichiana var. yunnanensis | reverse complement strand
AATTTAATTTAGATTTGATTAAGGACATTTAAATAACAAATTCAAAGGGGAATAATGAAGTTAAATGAGGATTATTTAAATAAAATCGTAACATCATTTTGAAATTGTGTTAAAAAATATTAGTCATTATTTTAGTTCCAATTTCGCCATGTAATTGTTTAAAATTTTATAATCGATTTAATTAAATTCTTGGCTAATGCCTTATAAAAAATCTAAAATTATTTTATAATTTTCACAGCTTTATCAAGTTTTATCATGGATTTATGTGGGAAAATTGTGGGTGTTACAATTTGTTGTTAGATGTCGCCCTTATTTAATTATTTTCACGGTTTTCTATCGTGTTTTATAGTGGATTTATGTGGGAAAATTGTGGGCGTTACACTTTGTTGCTAGATGTCGCCCCCAAAAGGTGCGATAGATGACCGTAAAGTTGAAGAGAAACTGAATGCTCACCCCCAAACATAGAAGGAGAAACAAGGGATTCATATAAATGCTGCAAATAACCTCTTTCCGACCATAAATCCTCCAAATTTCAAACATCTAGAGCTTCTCCCACGACAAACATATTGGGTTAGGAGTCTCTCCACAAAGAAACCTTATCACTCTTTCTCTGCTCCACAAGTTATTACAATGTGAGGCAAAGTGACCCAAAGCAAAACATTTCCTACATCTCGAAGGGCAACCCTTCATAGTCCAGTTGTTGAGTCTAGATTCTATCTATGCACCTAAGCTCTCATAGAGGTGGAAGATCAACAGTGGTATCCAAATCAGCTAGGATGCGAGCATAGCTCGATGAGGATACAATTTAGTGTTGGTATCTATGGAAAGGAACTTTCCCAAAAATTTCAATGGAAAAATATTTTTCTCCCCCAAAATCGCAGGGGCATGTAGGCAAGCGCACTCCAAATAGGATTGAGATTAAAAATTTCAAAGAGTAGGATTGAAAGAAGGGTACCATGGTTTCATAAGTAGAAGATGTCCTGAAGATCCCAAAGCTTAGAAAAAATAGTAGCATGATCTTCCAAAACCTTAAAACCACAATAAAAAAATGTTTGAGCATAAGGATAAATATCCACACTACCTCTGCAATAAGGGTAGCCAATGTATAGAGATCTAGGAATGTAGTGGTGGAACACCCACCCACAATCACTAAATATGTAGATCATACCTTTTCTAGTGAAAATCTCCTCAGCTTGAATCACATGACCACTAAAGGTAACCACATGAGTGATAGTGGCCGGCTTAAAGGGTCTTGGTTTGGACATCAACGCAACATTGGATCAATGTGTAGAGGGTTTTTTAAAGGACGGGCCATGGAGTGAACACGAACATTGACATTTGTAGTCGGAAAGGGTAAAACAACACACCAAGGGAGGTCACAACAGGATCCAACCAACAAATTCTCAAGTATAAGCAGGGTCGCCATCCTTCCTCGAGAGGTTTAAACTCTATCCACCCCGAGGTAGCCAACACACCAAAAACATTGCCACCACCAAGAGCATGGGTAGTCAAAGTGGATACCACCTTAGCCAAATCGGAAATGTTGACCAATTTTTCCCCTTAGGAAAAATTAATCAAACATGACCCTGCACAAGAGAAAATCGAAGGGTTGGTTCAGTCCTACGAGCTCATATTCGATCCCAAATCAAAGGCAGGTGGAATCGACAATGGAGGAGAAAGGTTGGCAAATGAGGCCAAACAACGTTAAAGGGGATCAAGCTCATTAGGAAAAAATGGAGAAAGACAACGTTCACTCAAAGCCCGAATCGGCTAAGTATAAAGGAGTGAGCGGAAGCCTCCACGTGCCTCATCGGTACGCAACTTCAAAGGCGCGACCCAAAGCGGAGACTCAAACAAGCGATGGCCCTCCATGTGGTTAGAGCCCAAAAAGGTGGAACCGTCGCTGAAAAGTTGAGGCAAAGCAATGGACTCGTGGAAGGCACTACGTGTCAGCTCGATGCAATTCCAAGAGTGAGAGGAACAAGTGAAAGTCAAACCCCACGGGACTTCCACGTGGAGTCAACAATGAGGGACCCGCCAAGGAAGCGCATATAATTTGTTCACTCGAGGCCTGAATCGGCTAAGTATAAAAAGGGCCAAATCGAAGCCTCCACATGTCTCAATGACGCAACATCAAAGGTGCGACAGAGGAGGAGTCCCCAAACGAGCGTAGGCTTTCCACGTGGCCAGAGTCCGAAAAGGTTTCACCGGTCGTCGAAAGGTCCAAAATCGAGACAGACCAGCAGACGGTGCCACGTGTCTCATTGGCGCACCTCAAGGGTTGAATCCAAAGGTGGTCCCCAAACAAGTGCCAGCCCGCCACGTAGTCAGGGATCAAGAAAGGGAGCAGGCCCAAATCGGCTAAGTACAAAAGGGTCAGGGAAAGCCTCCACGTGCCTCATCGGTGCAACTTCAAAGGCGCGGCCACAAGAGAGGTTAACTAACGCCGGCCCTCCACATGTATCAGGTTTGAAAAGGGGACATCGGCTATTGAGAATTCCAAATGCTTGCAGAGGCCTCCATGTGCCCCATCTGCGCGCAACTTTGAAGGTAGAATCAAAAGGGCAGGTCCCAAATGAGTGTGAAGCCTCCATGTGGTCTAAGCCCCAAAAGTTGAACTGTTTGTTGAAAAGGTCTAAGAGTCAACCGTGCCTCCACGTGTCACCGCGCAACTTCAAAGATCAACTCTAGAGGCAGTCCCAAAAAAAGCGCAATCCCTCCACGTGTCTAGGTCGTGATATAGTTGCTCCGCTTAGTCAAGGGGGATTTAGCCAAACACAAAGAAATGAGCATGCTTTGCGGGCAAGACTAAGTGTCCAACCATCGTAACTTCAGGAGTGAAAAAGGGGCAGTGAAATCTTAAGAACGCACGGGCTCCACGAAGATCTCGCACGGGTAAACTTCAAACCCAAAGTAGTTTGGAAAATATTTGGCGAATCATGTAGCCTGCCAAGATTTTTTAATGCTTGGATCTTGAAAATATTGTGAGAGCTCCTGTTGGGCACCCGACCCTAACCTTCGATGACCTCGACTACGACTGGAGTAAATATAGGCCGCCATTCTTGAAGCTGTCACATTTCTCACTCATCGCCATAATGAGGTATTTCTTGCCCAACAAGAAATGACAATGGAGGCGTGGGTTGTGTCATGAGACTCGTTAATTTCACAGGTGGATTCAATGCATCTTTGGGTGGTTGAACAAGAGTCCGAATTTCTTCTACCTCCTCTCATTCTTCTTATATATTGTAAGGAGGTGCATTTTTCAAAAGGTTGGACATTTCTTCTCTGCACCCTCCCTTCTTCTCTTGCTTGTAAGTGGATTTGTGGATTCCAAGCCTCGCATTAGAATTGTAATGCAAGTTTGTGCCTCTTGGCCATTGTAATGCACTGTATCAACTTTTGGAGCGATAATGCATGTTTGTGGATGATTTTCAACTCTCTCTTGCATTCATTGTCTCCTTTCTAATCTCTCATTGCCATCCTGGTTATTTGTGCATGGTGATCATATTGCATTTTTGTGGTTTGTGTTTATTGCAAAGAAGGTGTTTCAACATTCCTTTGGTGCATCACCCTTGTTAGTTTAGGTTTTCTTTTCTTGCATCTTCTTAACCCTGTCTCCTTTGCAAGTTAGAGTAGGTTTTAGAGTAGATCCTCCGCAATATGAACATGTGCACCTGAATAGAGGAATGGGAATCGACATTCATCTGGAGAGCTCTCTTGATTCGCAAAGTCCCACACTTTGAGAGATGCTCCATGTTATGCAATCAAACTGAGAGTCTCAACCCATTGAGTTCTGAGATATTCAGTGGCAGTCTTTGTGATTACGCATCAACAGGAACCATTCAGGATTTTAGTAGTAGATGGGCAAGGAGAACCATTTGCCGCACCACTCAAAGGAGATTCACCGACAAGGCCTAAGGGTAGATTGCCATAGCCACTACCCGAGTCGTTGCATACACAAAAAATGGCAGAGCCGTCCACTGTGCTAGAGAGAGATAGCAGGGAAGTAGGGAAAGATTGACTCCATGTATGCCTGTGCTTCAACAAAGACCCTAAACGCCATCAAATGCTGGGGATCCACCATGGCCGTCCGCCAGTGTCTAGGGTTAAAGTTCGGGAGGGGGTTCGCAGAGGTATGCCAAGTTTGTAATTTTATTTTTTAACTTTAATTAATTTGGTATTTACTAATTTTTAGTAATTATATTATTTTTTATACTTTTATTATTGATTTAATTGTTAATGTTCATTAATTTTAATTGTTAATATTTATTCGTTTTATTAATGATTATTTTTATTCATTTTTATTAATTTTTAATTTAATTAATTTTAAATAATATTAAAAATAACTTTAATTTTTGTATTCATTTTTAAAATTTTAAATTTTATTTGTTTAGTATTTTTAATTATTATTTTATAAATTTTTGTTTTCAATATTTTTTAATTTTTAATATTTTTTCCATTTAATAATTTTTATTTATTAAATTTTTATTACTTTTAAAATCAAAGATTTATTAATTTTTAGTTTCTATTATTAATAGATTATAACTTTTTTACTTTTTCATATTTTTTCATTTTTTCAATTATTTTTAATAGGTTACCCGACTTACCCCTTCAATTTTGGGATCAAAACTACCTAATATCCATTGGTAATGTCTTTGGTATCAATAATATTGATTTCCAAACCTCTCGATTTCACACAAACCGCCTATGCTAGAATCCTAGTTGAGATTGATACTTCAAAGGATCTTTCAACCCTCATAGAGCTTAAAGTGCAAAATCGTAAGTTTGGATTCACCTTTGACTATGAGGGCTTTCCTTTTAGATGTAGGCATTCTCAGCTACTAATAATGAGATGATAAAACATAAGAATGAGAAGACTAATTGGTGGAGAACCGCTCCCTGTAACATCTGTTTTCGAATCTAAGGACATACTTTATTCGACACTCGAGGAGGAGGACATGATATAATCATCCACCGAAACCCCCTTGAGAGAGATTACGCTACTATAAAAACAAGGAGATATGTGAGAGTGACTCTCGAGGTCGAAAATTCAAAAGAACATGTAGCAAATGCATAAGGAGAATATTCCTCATAGTTCTCCTTGTACAAACAGATTTGGAAAGTTCCTAATGAGTGGATCACATTAGAATAAGAAGAAAACTTCACGCTTTATTGCCCTCCAAGAGTTGATTAATTGTTGTTGCAACGTTGTTTCTTTGTTGTGCTTTTATTGTTGGCTTTTGCTTTGGTTCTTTTCTTAGTAGATTACTTTTCCTGCACATTAGACTTTTTTATAATATCCCGATGTTGATCATCTTTTAATTTGGGGCATTTATAATATCTCGACTTGTGAGCCTTTTGTGGCAAAGGGTATAGTCCCTTTCAAAAACTATTTGTCAATAATAAAAAAATAATTTTATTAATTTTGTTTTGGTTGATTTTATATTTTATTTTTATTTTTCTTTAAATGTTGATTTAATTTAAAAAAAAAAATCAATTTTTGAAAATTTAATCTATTTTTTAATTCTACGAGTGTTTTATTTTTTTGGGTTAATATTTAATTTTGAATAATTTTCATTTGTTATTTAGTATTTTTTTAAATTTTGATAATATCTTAACTATTTATACATTTTAATATTTATTGTTTATTTTTTTAATTTTTACTATTTTACTTTTTTATCAACTTTTTTGAATTTTGAATTTGTAGTATTAAAATTTTTGTTAATAATTATTAGTTTATTAATTATTCATTTTAATTTGTAATTTACTTTTATTTTATTAATTTATTTTTAAAAAGTTAATTCTCAAATTTTATTTATTCGATTTTAATTTTTATGTATTTTATTTTACCTTTTTGTTGTTTTTAATTTATAATTTATGTCAATTTATTAATTATTAATTTTAATATTTTTATTACTATTTTATATCCTATTTATTTTATTAATATTTAATTTTATTTATTTATTTCAATTTCTAATTTTTTTATTTTTAATATTTTTCTATTAATAGATTTTTAATTTTTAATTTTTAAAATTTTAATATGATTCACATTTTATTATTTTTTAAATTTTATTTTTTTCTTTAAATGTTGTTTCTTAATTTCCATAATTTTTCATTTTAAATAATTTTTATTTAGTTTTTGAAAATTTCATTAAATCTTTTTTAATGTTTATTTTTATAATTTTAATTAATTTTTCATTTGTTATTTAATATTAAATTTTCCGTTAATTTTTAATAATACATCAACCATTTATATATTTAATTTTTAATTTTTATTAATATTTAATTTTTAATAACATATGTCTACTATAGATATAAATCACGATTTACATTTATACATGTCTACCATTTATACATTTACGTTTAATAATTTTTACTAAGCCGAAGGCGTTCTCTATGGTAAAGGACCTCCTAACGCTTCGCGACTATGTCAAATTTGACGCTCATTTTGACAAGCTACGGGCGTTGTGATGGTTTAATTTTTTTCCATGAAAGCTATTTTCGCTTTTTTTCATTTTTTTTGTTTTGTCCGGTTTTTCGTTTTCCTATTTTTAATGGCGCGAAACCATGCATGAGCCAAAAATGTAAATGTGTTGTTGATTATGTTGATGTCATTTGTCAGCTTACCTGTTCATGGCAACATGCTTTCTTGACCTTCGTTTGAACAGTATTGTCATTCTACGCTTATTTGCTTCTCTTGGAATTTGGAAAATGAATAAATTTTTCTTTGGTAAAGATTTTCTTGTTTCCTAGTAAATACCGCAAAAATTCATCTTTCTTTGGTAAAGATTTGCTTGTTTCTGGTAAATACCGAAATTCATATTTCTTTAGTAAATATTTGCTTGTTTCAAGTAAATACCGCAAATTCATTGGTTGTTTTGTCAATTCGTAAGGAGGGTAGTCATGTGCCGTAGCGGTGGATATTCAAGAAATCATCATTAATCTTTCTTATTGATAATCAGTAGGTTTTGGTAGCTTTGAATGTGAAAATGTTTTTCATTGTGGGAAGGTTTTGTGCCGCTGAAAATCTTAATCTTTCCTACTATTAGCTTCTACGGGTTCAATTGAAGTTTTGCATGGGAGAAGGAATTGTCATTTGGACAATGAGGTTAGTGAGTGAATATCTTAATCTTTGGCCCGGTAGAAGAGTTAAGCGTGAAAAAAATTATCTTTTTTTGTCACAGTTAAGCCCAGGTAATGGGAGTTTTGCACGAGAAACAATTAGCATTGCCAAGGAGGTTAAAGTGTGAATGATTTAATCTCCTTACTTTGTGGGTCTGTGTGTGAAAAGCTTAATCTCCCCTGTTATTAGCTTGCTTGGTTTGAAGTTTTACATGGTCAAGAAATTGTCAATTGGAAAGTAGGTTAGTGTTTGAATAGCTTAATCTTCCTTACTAGCTTGCTTCACGGTTTGGCCTTAGGCAAAAGTGTTAAGCCCGAAAAGCTTTATCCTTCTTATTACTGTGTTCACTTGGTCCAATGAGAGTTTTGCATTGGAGAAAAATTATCATTGTGAAGGAGGTTAAAGTGTGAATGATTTATTCTCCGAGAGGGGGTGAATCAAGATTATGATATTATTTCAAACTTTAATACTTAAACTTAGATCTATAATCACGAGCAATGTGAATATATCAAATCAATCAAAGAACACAAAACTTAATGCAAGTAGACACACGATATACGTGGAAACCCTTTCGGAGAAAACCACGAGAAACTTCTTTCTTTATATATATTTCTCAAAAATTTGTAGGCACCAACCTACTGAGACACCAATCCCCAAATTACAGCTTTGTAGGCACCAACCTACAGAGCACCCACCCCCCTTTGCTAAGCACCAACTCAAAGAAGAGACACCGATCTCTTCAAATATGAAGGCACCAACCTTCCTTACAAAATTTGCTTTCCACTTTTGAACTTGTTGCTTCCTCAACGAATAATGGAAAATTCTTCTTCTTACTTTCAGATTTGTTGTTCTAAAATTCTGCCCTTACGCTTCCTCTTCTTCTTTTTTTTCCTTAAGATATTCAACTTGAATCCATTCTTAATAAGTCTCATATGAATCTTCTTATATAGCCTTTCGTACCTTTTCGAAAAGACACATCGTTCCAACCGACACAACCTTTCCATTAACACAACTTAATTAAGTGCATTAGTCGGCTAAAACCAAAAATAATTAATGCAGCCCATAATTATTAAATGCACATTAATCAATGCAATTAACCACTTGATAGAGCGCCCTCCCTTAGACAAATCACTGTTATCATTAAATCGCTGCCAGCCCATCATTAAATCTTCTTTTTCACCATAAAACATTGCATATGAACAACCTTAAAATGCGGATATCTCTCTTATGTATAGCTGTGTATATCTCGCTTATACCATGATAATCCTCATGCAAAAACGCTTTTTTTCATGTATTTAAACTTTCATTTTCTACCCTTCTATACTGCTGGTTATTTCATTACTTACTTTCTACCATTTCCGCTCAATAATTCCATTACTTTTCGATGATTTCCTTTACTAGCTTCAACACCTCTTTTGACATCAATGACAATATTTCCAACAATCTCCCCTTTGTCATCAATGATGGCAACCCCAAAAAAATAATCTCCTCTTCTCAGCAGCTTCCTCTCGCCGTAGCTCCCCTTACTACTATTCTCCCCCTTTGACATCAATGGCAAAGGGTCATCCTAGAGCTGAAAAATTTGCAAAGTTTTAGCTCCCCTTAACCAAGCTACCCTTTGACTCTTCAATGTAAAGATGTAAAAGAAATTACTCCCACTTATGCCGTAGATATTCAAATGTCTCCTTTGAAGTGGCTTAGTGAAAATATCTCGCTATCTCGCTTCGATGTAGCGACATACTCCAACTTTACCTGCTTCGCGCCACCTACTTCTCTTAAGAAGTGATATCTTATGGGAATGTGCTTTGTTCTGAATGCATAACCGGATTCTTTGAAATACTTATCAGACCGGTATTATCACATAATATGGAGATGGGATGATCATACTCTACTTTGATATCCTTCAAGGTCTCTGCTTCATCCATAAAATTTGCGTGCAACATAGTACCGCTATATACTCGTCACTGTGGATAGGGATACAAAATTTTGCTTCTTACTTAGCCAAGATACTAGGCTGTTTCCAAGAAAAAATGCTCCTCCGCTTGTACTTTTTCTGTCATCTACACATCCTGCCCAATCAATCAGATAAGCCGTCAATGTGAAATCTTTTCCTTTTGGATACCACAACCCGTATTCCATAGTTCCCTTTAGATATCTGAATATGCGTTTTACAACTTGCACATGTGTTTCTTTCGGCCCTGCTTGAAAACGTGCCACCATACCCACTGCTTGCATGATATCTGGTCTGGATGTTGTCACATATAATAAACTCCCAATCATTGATCTATAGAGAGATTGATCAACATCCGAGATTCGCATCTTTGCTTAACTTGGTTCCGGTGATCATCGGTGTGCTGACAGGTGCACACTCCTCCATACCAAACTTTTTCAACATTTCCTTCACATACTTGGTTTGGGATATAAATATTCCTTTATTAGATTGAGAAATTTGCAATCCAAGGAAAAAGGATAACTCACCCAACATAGACATTTCAAATTCCTTTTGCATGTCTTCTGCAAATTTTCTAGACATTTCTTCATTGTCTCCTCCAAAGATTATGTCATCCACATATACAACCACAATTAATCGGTGTTCATCTTCGCTTTGATGTAAAGATTATCACAAAGATGTCCTCTCTTGAATCCTCGGTCCTCGTAGATGTTGATCAAGCCTCGAGTACCATGCTCTGGGGGCTTGTTTTAATCCATACAATGCCTTTTTCAACCTACACACATAATCTTCATTTTCTCGATAATAGAACCCTTCAGTGTGTTCTATGTAAACCTCCTCTTCTAAATTCCCATTTAAAAAGGCTGATTTGACATCCATTTGGTAGACTTTGAAATTTTTAAACACTCATAAAGCAAGGAACATTCTGATTGCTTCTAGTCTGCAACCGAGCAAAAGTCTCTTCAAAATCAACACCTTCCACTTGAGCATACCTTTCAGATACCAATCTTGCCTTATTTCGAGTGACTTGACCATCTTCATTTAGTTTGTTCCGAAATACCCACTTAGTGCCAATCACATTCTGACTTCTTTGTCTGGGAACCAGTTCCCAAGTTTCATTTTTCTCAATTTGATCTAATTCTTCTTCCATCGCCTTCAACCAATGTTTATCATGTCTTGCTTCTAAAAAGTTCTTAGGTTCTACCTTAGATAGCAGAGAAAAATACCCTTGCTCAGAAGCATTTGTAATTCTTCTTCTGGTTTGAACCCCAGTATCAAGTTCTCCAATAATCTGACTTTCATCATGATTTTTCTGAACGAAGCGAGATGGCGTCTTGGTATCCTGCCTTTCTGATTTACTCCACTCTTCAATATCTTCTTCTTCCTCTTGTTCTTCTTTCACAAGACTTGGTATTTCTAAAGACTCTTCTGAATTTTCTTTTGTCTTTAGATCCAGACCCTCATCCACTCTGACACTTGCACTTTCTATGATAGTCCGCAACCTCTTGTTATAACATCTCAGGCTTTACTTTTAGTGGAGTACCCAAGAAAAATCCCTTCATCGGATCTTGAATCAAATTTGCCTAAGTCCTCTTCGGTTCTTTTAATGAAACATCTGCTCCCAAATACCTTAAAATATTTGACCGAGGCTGGTCTTCCTTTCCATAATTCATATGGAGTTTTGTCATGGTTAACTCTAATTTGCACTCTATCCAAAATATAAACGGCAAGATTTACGCTTCTTTCCGTAATCTATCTCGATAGCTTAGATTCATTCAAAGATTGTTCGGGCCATCTCTCGAACGGTTCTGTTCTTCCTTTCTACTACTCCATTTTGTCAGTGGAGTTCTTTGCAGCTGAGTATTGTCTTTTAATTCCATGGTCTTCACAATATTCAATAAATTCATTTGACATGAATTCACCTCCACGATCCGACCTTAGACATTTTATCTTCAGCCCTGCTTTCATTTTCTACTAATGCCTCAAAGCTTTGAACTTTCCAAATGCTTCAGATTTTTCTTTCAAAAATGCTACCCATGTCATTCTAGTGTAGTCATCAATGAGTAACATAAAATAACTCTCACCTTGAATACTTTTCGTTTCTGTAGGTCCACACAAACCGCAGTGAATTAGCTCCAATGGTTCGTGGATGAATACTCCTTTGTTTTGAATCTTGTTCTGTCTCTGCTTCCCAAGCCGGCACTACGCTTGACAGAGTACTCAAGGCTTTGTTATTTTAGGCATGTCGTACGGCCTCGCTTTGCTTATCTTCACAAGATTATCAAAATTTATATGTCCCATCCTTCTATGCCATAGCCAACTCTCCTCAACTTGACTTAGGCAACATTTTTCTTCTTTTTATTTCTCCGAGCATATATAGATTATTTGTAGTTCTGTGGCAATCTGCAATTAGTTCTCCTCGTATCTCGCTTTCCTTATTTCACATCCTTCGGCATAGATAGAACTTAAGAGTGTGTCCCCGATCACACATTTGACTCACACTCAAGAGGTTATGTTTTAATCCTTCAACATACAAAACATTCTCTGCTTTTGTTTTTCCATTATCCAAACTCAACGTACCATTTTGCCAACGATCTTCGCCGTAGCATTATCACCAAATTTTATCAGTACCTTCATTTACTTTCTTTAAGGAGAGAAACTTACTTTTATCACTACATATGTCTTCAACATCCGCTATCAATGTACCACCGCTGTCCTTCATCTCGAGCATGAAAAGTCATTTCAACGAGCATGGATTTTTCTTTGTCTAGCCCATCTTCCTCCTCGCTTCCTTGTCCAGGATTTCGTAGCCTCCCTTTTCTTTTCAGATCTAAAGGCTTTGTCTTTTGATCTTGTCTCGAGTCAAACACACTTCTACAAAAGCGTGCTATATGTCCATAATTATTGCACTTGAAGCAGATAATGGCTTCCTCATATAATAGGATAGTGGAGCAAACGAATTATAGTTCATATTCAACACTCTATGAGCAGATTTTGGTTTGTTCCAGTGCTTCATTATCTCTCATTCGCTTTCTACACTCTATCTTTTTATGCCCATATATATTGCAATAATAAAAACAATAACCATGAAAGGAACTTTCAACCTCGTTCATATTCCTATGTCGTGGAATAAATGGTCTTTTGGTGTCGCTTCTCTTTAACACCTTCCTCAGGATGGAACTGGTCTTCGTAGTTTCCTCTTCCTTTCTGCTTTTATTCTTCGTAGGCGTATTTAGAATTTCTGCATAACTTTTTGCCTTTTCTAAACCTTTCTTCTCCGGAAGCTCAATGGATTTTGAAGCTTTCTCTAGTTTTTCTTCATATCCGAGTCCTGATTTGTTGGATGGTGATCTTTGACTTTCTAGAATCTCATCTAGAACCTTAGTACTCTTTTCAAATTTCAAGTTGTTCATTAGTTTGGTATTTACCTTTTCTAAGTCTTTTCTCATCGCAACAATCTCTGACTCACGATTTTCACATTCTTCTTGTTTCACCTTGAGCTGACTTCTCAACCCTTCCTCAATTCTCTTTGCTTCTTCAATCTGGGTCTTCAGGTCAATGATTAGATTCTTTGATTCTTCAAGACTCTGGCTAACTTAGCTTCGAAAGATTGATTTTGTTCTTCATATTTCTGGAGCTGAAGTCTTTGCTTCTGATTCCTCTTTTTGAGTGCTTTTATTTCACCCAACGCACAAATGAGTTCTTCTTCGAGGTTTACCTCACCTTCTTCTTCTATGTCCTCGATTCCTTTCAAATCAACTTTGCTAGTTGATGAACCTTCTTCTATAGCCATAAACAATGTTTCTTCATCATCACCGTCTCAATCACTTATTCCGCTTTCTTCTGATGAGCTCTACTCTCTTTTTGAATATAGACTCTTCTTTTTTCTTTTCAAATCTTTTCTTGCCTCTCGCTTTTGCTTGAATTCTCTTTTTGAACTTGGGCTTGCTTTTCATCTTCGCTATCTTCCTTCTCTCGGGCATTTAGCTGCAAAATGACCAATTTTACCACAATTAAAACATTTAAATGGTAACTTACCTTTTCAGATCTCCCGATCCTTTCTTTAGCTTTCGAATGAATAAAGCTTCCTTTTCATCTTCTTCGCTGTTTGATTCATCATTCGCTTCAGATTCCTTGATTGCCTTTTTCTTCGAGACTTTGAATGCGGCTTCCTTCTTTGCTGGTTTATTAGACTCGGTCCTCATTTCATAAGCCGTCAGTATTCCATGTAGTTCGTCCATGCTTAGCTTGTCAAGATCCTTCATTTCTTCGATGGCAGACACCTTAGCATCAAATCTTAATGGTAAAGATCTTAAGACCTTCTGGACGATCACAGGTTCCTCAATCTTTTCTCCAAGCCCTCTTATGGCGTTGACAACTTCATCCACCCGCAGAAGATAAGCTGCAACATCTTCCTCATCCTTCATTTTTAGGCTCTCAAATTTTCTCCTATGGGTTCGAAGCTTAGCTTTTCTGACCTTATCATCACCTTCATATATTGTTCGAAGTTTATCCCATATTTCCTTCACGTGTCACATCAGATTACCTTGACAAATTCGACTCGACTGCACTACACAAGATTGCATTCATCGCCTTGGCATTATTTTCAAAAGCCTTCTTACCGGCTTGGTCTCATGGTGAGTTTGATGGAATGGTATATCCGACCGCTACCGATTGCCAAATATCGAACCCTAGTGCCATCGATAGGTTCTCATCCTTACGCTCCAAAATGCATAGTTTGTTCCAAAACAACGGAGCCTTGTTCGAGGAAAATCCTTCTTGTACTTGACTAGCCATATGTGCTCCCGAGATCTACCTTCCAATCAAGTTAGATTGTTCTCAAGGAACCCGCTCGATACCAATTGTTGAGCACAAGATAATACTCGAGAGGGGGTGAATCAAGATTATGATATTATTTCAAACTTTAATACTTAAACTTAGATCTATAATCACGAGCAATGTGAATATATCAAATCAATCAAAGAACAAAAACTTAATGCAAGTAGACACAGATATACGTGAAACCCTTTCGGAGAAAACCACGGAGAAACTTCTTTCTTTATATATATTTCTCAAAATTTGTAGGCACCAACCTACTGAGACACCAATCCCCAAATTACGCTTTGTAGGCACCAACCTACAGAGCACCCACCCCTTTTGCTAAGCACCAACTCAAAGAAGAGAGACACCGATCTCTTCAATATGAAGGCACCAACCTTCCTTACAAAATTTGCTTTCCACTTTTGAACTTGTTGCTGCTTCCTCAACAAATAATGGAAAATTCTTCTTCTTACTTTCAGATTTGTTGTTCTAAAATTCTGCCCTTACGCTTCCTCTTCTTCTTCTTTTTCCTTAAGATATTCAACTTGAATCCATGCTTAATAAGTCTCATATGAATCTTCTTATATAGCCTTTCGTACCTTTTCGAAAAGACACATCGTTCCAACCGACACAACCTTTCCATTAACACAACTTAATTAAGTGCATTAGTCGGCTAAAACCAAAAATAATTAATGCAGCCCATAATTATTAAATGCACATTAATCAATGCAATTAACCACTTGATAGAGCGCTGCCCTCCTTAGACAAATCACTCATTATCATTAAATCGCTGCCAGCCATCATTAAATCTTCTTTTTCACCATAAAACATTGCATATGAACACCTTAAAATGCGGATATCTCTCTCTTATGTATAGCTGTGTATATCTCGCTTATACCATGATAATCCTCATGCAAAAACGCTTCTTTTCATGTATTTAAACTTTCGTTTTCTACCCTTCTATACTGCTGGTTATTTCCGTTACTTTCTACCATTTCACAATAATTCCACTTTCTGACAGATTTCCGCTTACTAGCTTCAGCACCTCTTTTGACATCAATGACAATATTGACAAAAATAGGTTGGATTGTGAAAAGCATGATGGGATGCATTTTTCAAATCACCATTAATCTTCCTTATCGTCAGTAAATTGCATGTCTGTATGTAAGTTCGGCCCCTATGTAGTTGACGTTTTCCAAAGCGCTTTTTGGGCGGCATAACCTACTATGTGGCTACGATTTTCCCAACAAATGGTCGTGGGTTTTTGTACAATTAAACACAATCACCTTTTAGGAGGCTAGAAGGGTGAAAAAATTGAAGAGTGGATATTAAAAACTTATGGATCCTCTCCTATACTAACAAATACTTAAAGATTTAACAATTTGAAATAAATTTATTCACATGTAGATATGCTAGAGATATTTTAAAAATCACTGTCTGTTGAAGCATTTGGGTGCTAACATATGATTATGCTTAGAAAGATCATTTGTGAATGGATATTAGTTAAAATGTTCATAGAGAAATAGTCACGGTGATGAGTATTTAATGAAAATTCCCATAGATAATCATGCTTAAAGGCGCTTCTGTGATTTGAATCATTTGTTTATGCCCTAAAATTAAGATGCATAAAGAAAATAGTCATGTAAATACACATACATAGGTACATGTCTGTATACAGACAATGATTTACAGATGTGTATACATGTATATACTATATATGCAGACCTCTCTCTCAATAACAAGACAAAATAACAAAACATAACAAGCGATATCTATTTTTCTTCAAACCCTTCGACTGTAACACTTGTTTTTTTCTTCTTTTTGCCACGGTTAAAATGCCACGAGAACAAATTCTTTGTTATTCATCGATCTCACATCACAATAATTGTTCTTGGCATCATAACTGAAGAAATTGTGCCCAACTGGAATTACCTACACGATGCACATGGTTAGCTTTGAAGAAAAGATGCAAACCATTTTCCGTCTAAAGTTCAGAAGGAGAATTTTAAAAGCTATATTATTATTATTATTATTTCTGGAAGGGATTGCTGAATCTGCAGACACTGTGCAGAAATTCGATGTCACTTAGAAGAAGATTTCGACTGATCAAAGCTCTAAACGGTGATTATTCCCGTGCTTTCTATTATTCTTATTTTTTTAATTTCAATGAAAAAGATGGACAACGATACGGATTAAAAGTTTATTATGGTTTTAAAACCTTAACTATGTATAGATCAAGGTGCACAAATGGAAGAGTATCAACGAAGATTGGATAACAGTAACAACTTCATATTTAAGGGTACAAAAGGTCACGATGATCTGGTAGAAGATAATAGCCATACTTCGAGCATTTCCAAAGCACCCAATAGTATTAAAGCAAACCCATTGGGTTAATTTTGACCAAAGAGAATAGCTTGTAAACAAAACTAGGATCTTGGACAGGGAAGACATGGCATCATCAACATGCTTTTGATCTTTTTGGCATTTCCATAAACCCATCAGTTCATTTCATTTTAGCATAGTTTCTGAAGAATGTTACAAATCGAAGCAGAAAAACACTCAATCAACCAATGTGAAGAAATCTGCATCTGTAATTTGCTATCCATGACAGATGGAAATAAATCCTTTTAGTAGTCTCCATATCTTATTTTTGCTGCTTTTCTTGTGTGTCAGGCTCACAAAAACAAATTAGCCTTTTGTTGTTGCAACACGCAAAATTTTCAAACTGAATTCTTTTACATAATGTGAAACTCTCTCTATACCTTTTCATTGGAGGAGCTGCAGGAGGGTTCCTGTCTTTGCTGTTATCTGCTTCTTTCTTAGAAGAAACATATGATTTCTCTCCTTCAGGCTTATTTTCTGTAGAAGGTTCCATTTTTTCCTTTAAACAAGTCTGGACGTCGCAGAGGAAGCATTACAAGTTCTTGCAATGATTCTCTAACATTTTACAGTGAACCTATATCATCAAATGTAATGCCAATTTTGCCTGCAGGAATGAATTCTGGCCTGATTCGCTTTTCAAAATCATTGTCTGGGACAACCTCCTTTCACAAATTAGGCCATCTGTTTAGTATAACTAGAAGTATTTAGAGATCTCAATTCTTGGGACTAAGGAAGTAGTAGCAAACTTATTGGTTTTGGAGGAGCTACAGGAGGGTTCCCGTCTTTGCTGTCATTTGTTGGGTCCTGAAGCAAAACATTTGCAACATAGAAATAGAGACGGAAGATGAACATCGCAACATCTTTAGCAATAGTAAATGCATTCCAAGGGTGAGAAGTTAGAACAAAGAACAAATTGGTCCAACCTGTGGAGGTTCTCCATTAGAATCCATTTGCAGCGTGTCTTTGTTGCCTAGCTCTCCTTCTCGGAAAATGCTTAGTCCATGTGCCAAACTATGCATTACATCAAATAGCATGTATTTAGTGGCAAAATAAAAAAGCTTAGGAAATTTACCAGAGGGAAACAAGATTAGAGAGAAACCTTTGGGAAGAAATAATAATCCTTCCACCACGGTAGTCGGGCTCCTCTATACTCATGAGGTGATCGGATATGGCAGAGACCACAATTTCCTCAATATCTATAAAGAAAAATTGTTGGTTTAGAAAGGAACACTTGAGGTGAAGTACAAGCCAATGCCATTCACACCATTTGAAGAAAAGAATTCCAGAAAAACTCACAATTACTAAGAAGCACTGTGTTGCCAAAGCAAATGCTACCCAGATCATCACATTCAACATCATTTGCTGCAAGAACCTATTAAAAAGAAAGACAAGTGCATGACGATGACCATTATCAACAGTTCATTTCAAGGATAGATTTTGCACTGCCAGTCCACCACCATAAATGATGTTGAAAACTGAAAGATGCATTGGATAATAAATTTGTTGCTTAGCTATGTGGTAATGGACTATTTTCAACTTTTACCTTTGAAACATGATTCTTGTTGTCCTAGAATTGGATTGCTTTCATGTCTTCTTCAAGTTTGCTCTTTCAGTCCTCAAGTTTTGCATTGTCGTTGGGTGGCTTTATGTCAATGTTGTATGGTAACAATAGTTGTTCTCATCATTTTCTAAATAGATTTGTTTTTGAAAATCCACAACTCTAGAACCTAGAACAAGAATTGGTCCAAAAGTTGCTTTATCATTTTACGAAACAATAAATAGGTATTTGGTCCTCTGAACATGAGTCTCTCTACATCCCGCAAATACAGAATCACAGGACTTGTCCTTGAGACAGTAACCAAAACCTACACAAATTGTCAAAAATATTCAGAGCTGACCTCGAAGAGCTGCTTAATCATGATCAGTGTCACACTAAATGTTCAGAGAAGACATGCCTACGTAGAAAGCAATCGCAGCTGCAGTGTAGGTACAACACACCCTGGGCCACGCAACCTACTTCATCCTTGCTCATTGAAAGTGATGGGAGAATTGAGTACCTCCCTTTGAGAAACGATAATAGATTGAACATCCACAATCAAACAATGATATCCATATGAAGAGCAAATGTTGATTGCCAACTGGTACTTTCCCGCCATGCAATTCTTAGGTATATTGGAAAATATGCTTCAAAAGAAGAGCAACGTTCAGAAACCTATCACCAAATGCTATCCAGATTTTCAAGAGATGCTGACGTGGATTCTCTAGCACATATTGCGATCCACAAAATGCTCATGGAAAGCATTGTTGAACATGACATAATCACACAAGAAACATGCCACATGCTACAATAATTGCCACTTGTTATGTGCCGCCGTTCATTTGTATCATTAAATGTTGACAAAATAATTTTGAGACGTGTCATTGAAAGTGACGTTGATGAAGAAAAAACAATTGCTTTCTTCGATGCATATAGAGTTCGCATAGAGCAACTGTAGACATTGGAACTATTGAAAGGCAAGGTTTGACATTCACAACTTTCTCTAGAGTTCCCTCACTTGCAAATCTACGCATTTCACCTCCTTTTTCATTCGAAAGGTACTCAAAAATGGTGCACATGACAACACTTGGAATAAGAAGAAAGGAGGAGTCAAGCCTTGAACTACTTTCTTCGATGCATATAGAGTTCGCATAGAGCAGCTGTAGACATTGGAACTATTGAAAGGTAAGGTTTGACATTCACAATTTTCTCTAGAGTTCCTCGCTTGCAAATATGTGCATTTCACCTCCTTTTTCATTCGAAAGGTACTAAAAAATGGTGCACATGACAACACTTGGAATAAGAAGAAAGGAGGAGTCAAGACTACTATCCCTCAACTTGTCGTAAATATTACCCTCTACTTTGATAGCA
Organism: Taxus wallichiana var. yunnanensis; assembly: GCA_018340775.1. Lineage (NCBI taxonomy): Eukaryota > Viridiplantae > Streptophyta > Pinopsida > Cupressales > Taxaceae > Taxus > Taxus wallichiana. The sequence goes on along the minus strand of JADAXU010000122.1, from coordinate 160,182 downwards.
CCTCCACTACTATTTTACTCAACACTTCTTGTATCCAAAGCGACATTGCCATTCGAAGGGTATCAAATGTATTCATGTTTAGTGCAAATAAAATGGGCCACAAAAGGCTACATGATATAAATTATGCAAATATATGGAATTCTTCATGTATACATGTTTAGTTCAGATGTTGTGATATAAAATTTGCAACTGTATATGTATGATTTTGTAACAAATTTAAATATACACATAGAACATTTCAATGTAATGTTTCATCTATATCCCTACACTACCACTATCAATCACACCCCTTATCGAGTGTACAAAAAGATTTTTTCAATAAAAGACCAACCAAACAACCGATGCAACACTAACATAATTACCCCGAAATAAATACAAACCACATCAACTACAAAAGTAATTAACTATCCAAAATGGTATCAAATGTATTCATGTTTAGAGCAAAAAAATTGGCCACAAAAGGCTACTACTCATGATATAAAATCTGCACATGTACGGAAATCTTCATGTATTCATGTTAAGTTCAAATAAAATAGTCCACAAAATGCTACCACTCATGATATAAGATTTGCAAATGTATATGTACGAATTTGTAAAAAGTCTGAAATGTAGAGAGAACCTTTAAATAAAGTGGTTCATCTATATTTCTATACTTATAAAAATAATAACTATCCCTCTAACTCAAATAACATATATCGTTAAAGACGTTCACATTGCATTGTACATATCGATTGCTAGTTAATATTTTAATTTTGTGGTTTATATTTGTTTACTTTCTTATTAATTTTTAATTTTTACTAATTTTTAATTTGTGGTTTTAAATTTTAAATTATTAATTATTAATTTTAATTTATTTTTTAGTTGTTTTATAATTTTATTTTTTAATCAATTTTCAATTTTTATTTATATGATTTTTAATTTGTATGTTAATTCTTAATTAAAATATTGTATATTATTATTGTTTTTTTATTCATTTGATTAATATTTAATTTTCTATCAATTATTTTTTATTTCAATTTTTAAATTTTTAAATTTTCCATTTGTAAATTTTATTAATTTTTTATTTTATAATTATTAATATTTTAATTTTATTGACTTTAATTCTTAATTATAATTTTTATTTTGTATTAATTTATATTTTTAAATTTAATTCTTAATTCTTAATTTTTATGAATTATTTCATTAACTTTTTTAAAATTTATTTTTAGTTTAATGTTAATACACTAAACAACACTTTAAAATACCCTACCTATTTACTTAAGTAAATTTATAACTACATTCTATTTTAACTATTCGTAGAAAGAAAACATTTTGAAATACTAAAAAAATATAATTATTTGAATCAATCCAACTATATTTCTAAAATCCAATATAGTATATAACAAACATTAACATCAATATATATATATATATATATATATATATATATATATATATATATATATATATATATATATATATATATATATATAAAACGATTATCCTTAATCAAATAAAAATAAATCATAAACACATTAAATAAAATTAAAATTAAAATAAGTGTTAAGGTCCAAAATCAATTCAAAATTTACTTAAAACAAAATTGAAAGAAAAAAAAAAAAAAACATACCCAACAAACAAAACTAATGTTATATCACTAGTATGAAGTATGTATTTTCAATAATACCATTGCGAAACATAAAAATTTATTGCATTTTTAAAAAAAAATTCACAAAAATTTACATTAAAAAAACATTTGAAAGAGAGTTGAAGCATATTTTTAATACTATTTCCAACTGTCCATTCAAAGCTATAAAAATTATTTACTGAAATATGTCCACATTAAAACAATCAAATGTTTTGAAAGAGACAGCCGCTTATACATATTTATTGATAAGATCTCTTTTAGATTTAGAGGTACGATTTCCAAAAGGAAATTAATGTTTACACAATTCAAAATTTGAAGAGACAAAATTTGAGTGTGTTTACCGTTAGCATTTGTTTAAGCATTAGTTTAATCCATTGTTGTTAATGGACAATTAATAGACAGTTATAACTGTCCTCTCTCCTTCTCTCCTCCCGCAGCCTTTATAAGGCTTGGCACTCTTGTTTGATAAAACACGCATTGAATGAATATCATTCATCTTTCTGCAATTAAACTCTTGCCATCATTGGTATCAGAGCGTCAAGTCTTTCCTTGGCATGGAGTTCGACCTTCTTGGCGTGGTGTGTAGGAGAAATCAGACCTGTGTATTGTCCAACATTAAACTGCAGGCGCCCAGATTATTGTAGGCTGAGCATTCTGTTTGGAGATTCGATAAAAGAAGAGAAGAAGACGTTTTGCTGTCAGCGCTGGAGATAAAAGGAGAAGACGTTTTTTTTTATATACCCTGTTGCAGTTAGTCTAAAACGGTTTTGGTGAATTAGTAGTGGCGGCCTCATTCTAATTGGTATTTTTCTCGACAGTTTTATTGAATGGAATCATTCTGATCTGCTTTCTTTTATCTAGCAATTGGTGTAAGCAGGACGTGTCTGCACAATTAAAAGGTGTAGCATATAGAAAAGCGTGGCAGTTTTTAAGGCATAGAAGTTTAGTATAAAATCAGTGTGTGCTATGCGTGGAGGAGCTTGAGCAGCGTGGCAAGGCAGAGGTGCCAAAGCGCAGCGAAGGGAGGCAACTGCCATCATTGTGGAACCGCGACAGCGACAGGATTAGCGTGTTTACCTGCATTCTAATTGGATTTTTACTATTTCCATAGTAAGGTAATTTACTTCCTACTTCACCATTTTTTCGTTTCTCCAGTAGTTATTATGGACATTCACTTGGAAAAATACTCGGGGTTAAACTTTCATACATGGAAGGTGAAGATTCAAATGCAACTTATGCATAAAAACTTATGGGGTATAGTAGATGGGAAAGAGAAAAAGCCCACAGACGCCGCCAAATTAGCAGAATGGCAGTGCAGAGATGATAAAGCAAAAGCCATTATTGGCCTTGCTCTCTCCGATTCTGAACTCCATCATGTTGATCTCAATAAATCTTCCAAGGACATGTGGGATAATTTAAATCAATTATTTGGAGCGAAAGCAGTGAACGCGAAGTTTTCCCTAAAACTTCAGTTATATAGATTCAAAATGGAAGAAAGCGTTTCTATGTCTAGTCACATTAATAATCTTCGGTCTCTGCTCCAACAACTAGCAGAAGTCAAAGCTGTGATAGAAGATGAGGATGCCAAAGCTATCCTATTAAACAGTCTATCTTCCAAATACAACAATGTTGTTTTTACTCTCAGTCAAATTCAGTCTAAATCTCTAGATGACATGATCGCGGCTCTTCTCGCAGAGGAAAAACGCATAACTGACGATGTTGCAGAAGGTGATACTCAACAAGTAAGTGCACTGTATTCCACAAACAGAAAATTTCATAGGAGATCAGATAAAAATAAACTAAGGCCTAAACAAGAGATTGAATGCCACTATTGTCAGAAGAAAGGTCATATAATGTGGAACTGTCATATCCGAGCAAGAGATGTTCTACTAGGAAATATAAAACACAATAGAGCTAATCTTGCTCATACGGAAGATCCACAAGATTCGACGAGCGTGAGGAAGTCATTGTTGATGATTGGCTTCACATCATCTCTAGTATTGTAAGCATTTGTACAGGAGGATGGAGGATAACGGAGGTTGGAGGAAATCCAGCGACCTCTTGCGCAAAGCCCATGGCAGCGAGGCCTTGCACAGAGATATTGTGGCGAATAAGGTATTGAGGACCTATTCCTCAATTTTTGGCTTGTTTATTTCAGTTTTGTTTTGTGTCGTGTCCTGTTGTTTTGTTATTCAATAAAGTACGGATGATACGAAGTTTCTGTTTGGGACCTTCTAATTGAAGAGCGTCGTGGGGAACAGAAAAGCACTAAAAGCAGCGCATGGTACTCACCCTGGGTTCGTGGTAATCCTGTAAAACCACCGAGGTATCATCCTCTTGGTTCGTGGTAAGCCACCGAGGTAAAACCACCGTGGTGAAAACCACCGAGGTGAACGGAAAGTGTTCTGTCCCTCTAGGTTTTAAATCAACCTTAGAAAAACCATGTGAGACCATGTAGGCACATGCTCGTGTGAAGACCCTCTTTGCGGTGTTCTCTTTAAGGGGGGGACCTATCATCAGGAAATGTATCTTTGTACGAACAATGTATTAAGGGGGGGAATGTTAGCATTTGTTTAAGCATTAGTTTAATCCATTGTTGTTAATGGACAATTAATAGACAGTTATAACTGTCCTCTCTCCTTCTCTCCTCCTCGCAGCCTTTATAAGGCTTGGCACTCTTGTTTGATAAAACACGCATTGAATGAATATCATTACTCCTTCTTGATTAAACTCTTGCCATCATTTCTTTGCATAACAAATATATATAGAAAGAATATATATATATAAAACATTAGTTAAAATATTTCCACAATAAAATTCTTTGAAAAAGAAGCAAATTACTTTGCTTATTTCATAACAATGAAAACTTCTACAAATTATATTATTAAATAAATAATATTTTTCAAACTATATTATTAAGTAAATAATATAATTAAATAAGTTTGTAAATTATTAACTACAAGAGTTTATACAGGTATAACTAATTTATTATTAAATAATATAACTAAATAGAAGTATCAAAATTATATTATTAAATAAATAACATAGTTAAATAAGTCTACAAATTATTAACTATAAGAGTTTATACAACTAGAATCACACGTGGGGTGTGCGATGAAAACGCCCGAAAGTATGAGGCGAATGTGAGCTAGAAGGAAAGTTAAAGTTAAGTAGGTGGGTATATAATAAGCTGGATGAACATGGTGAAAAGAGAAATGAGCAACGAAATATGAGTCCAAGAGGAGAGATGAAGGAAGGGATTGAAAGCAAGATTCCTCTATTAAGAGTGACCGAAGTAGAGGTGCGAAGGACTTTTTTCTATAGTGGTTGAATGTAAAAGGAGGAGAGGTACGAAGGGCCGACAATGAGGAACTCACGATATAGTCATGAAGGTTAGGCCTTGTCTTTATATTCCTCCTATGTCAATAGTGGTTCACTACGAGTAAGCCCTTGATATTGGTGGGTTGAAAATGCCCATGCCATTTAAAGAAGTAGTTGTCCTCAATTACCTTTGGAAAATGGAGGTACAAGAACGTGGAAGGGGTTGTTTACATCCTCGAAGGATGTGAGGATCGATCAAATCTGATGACAACAAATACAAGAAAACCAGGAGGAATCGGAGGAGCATTCGTTGACTATGCCAATGACAAAGCCAATAACACTATTGAAAATTCCTGTTTCCACCAACAAGTTTGCAGAAAGCATGAATTTTTGGTTGATTCAAACAACTTTGTGTCGCAATTGATCATCATCAGCCTCTCTGAAGTCATCATGTCTGATGGTTAGAGGGATTGATCTAGCCATAGGAGAGTTAAGGGACTTTAATATTTGAAGGTTGTGGTTGTTGACCAGGCCATTTTTAGCAAAAAGATGGGGGTCATCTTTGAACTCAATGATTTCTTGTTCAGAAAGGCAGGAATGTGTTCCTGACAGAAGGATCTCCCAATCTTGAAAGAGAGGGAGAGAAGTATGAATGTTGAGTAATAAGTTCCAAAATGATGCTTGTGCAGAACTGGAACCATGTTGCTTGAAGATTACATTGAGGGAGATGGTTGTCGTGAAGCCTTTCCATAGGTTAGCCTCGTAGGAATTGTTAGAAAATAGAGGTATGTCCATGATAGGTGGAAGTTGGCGAAGGTCACCAACGAGGATGATAGACCTATTCCCGAAAGCAAATGTTTTGGAACAAGGGAAAGCTTCTTGAAGGTAGTAGTCAATTTTACCGAGAATGTTTGGGCACGACAATCAACTTTACCGAGCAAGTTTGGGTCGATAAAACAGGCACCATAGCAATGGCCGACCTAACATGTAATAGGGCACAACAATTAAAGAACAGAGCAACCGAGTTGCTACAAACCCTTAGCGAGTTGTGGAGGTTAAATCTCACAAGCTCGACCCAACGATGAAACCCATAACAGCCAATAATGAAAATTTGAGTAGGAACCTTTAGCTCTGCTGAGGATAATAGAGCAGAATGGTGCAAACCCAAAACAACAACTAGTTGAGCTCAAGAAAATAGGCATGGCTGCTAATGACAACCCATAAATTAGGTCCCTATAGTTGTTCGCGCATCCGCGTCAGAAATGAAATTTCTGAATGAGGTGGTTTGTCGGGTACAATAAAAAAGCGGCCGATGCTTGTGCAGCGCGTGGTGGATTGCCTCTTTCATCGTGTTGCAAGCCGTCGTCGTGAACCTAGGAAAACAGAAGGAAAAATGCCACCTCCTTAGCCCGAACACAGAGCTGATGGAAATCTGGAAACCAAGAAGCAGAAGCTTAAACTTGGCAGGCAACTCGAGCACCGTAGTATATTCACACCAACCAAAACATGAGCTTTTCCATCAATTCGCATGCAATCCTCAAGTAAAGCCCTATAGAACAATTTTTTTGGGGGGTCAATTCCATACACTGCCATAGAGCAGGGGCGACCATACGTCTACTTGTCCTATCTCTTCTTTGCTTTGCGTATGGCATAGCCGCACAGGTGACAAAACTTCTATGTTTTACATTAAATATCGATGTTTAATAATTTCCTCCCTCCCAGAAAGGCCATGCTTCTGACAGTTCTCAGACACCCACCACTCCTACCCAACTATTCGAGACCATGTGAATGATAGATATAAGTCCCTATTTCACCCACCAAAAAAATTTAGTCGTTGATGCCTCTGTCGCTTTTCGAAAAGGGCTAAGCTTTCTAATATAGAACACGCCTTTCTAAGGCGTAATAATAAGAATAATAATAATTATTAATATTATATTTAACCAACAAAAACAATAATAATAATAATTATTATAATTATAATTATTAGACTACTTTATGTAAGTATTACCTTATGTAATATTATTATAGGTTAAATTCTTGTTGTTTCTGCGTTTTCCTTTTACGACCATATAAAAACAAATACCCACACACATATACCGATAACGAAATCGAATAAACCTCTCCAACGAGCAGTGATCAAATTTGAGCCCGTCCAAGGGCTTGCGACCCGACAGAGAAATGCAAACAAAAAATTAGTCATCAAAATAAATTAAAAAATTGTAAATTCCCTGACAAAATAGAAGTATAAATTATTACATAAAGTTTCAAAAGAAGTTATGAAATGAAAAATTCCTTGTCACTTGGTAGTTGCAAATCCTGAAGTGGGTGTAGATGTTTCATAACAATTAATGAATCATTGAGTCAATGGGAATTAGGTAGTGGGATATACTATTAGTTCGAATTTAATGTTTGATATCAATACTACAATTCACCACGAAAATATAAAAATAATGTCTATAAAAAAATAATTTGAAAATGTTTGATTTTGAATACTAATGTTAACAATCTTGCAAGATGGGATTGGGAACGAGATTGCTACAACTTGCAACACAATTGAGAACTCCATTAAATGGATGCATTTAATTTCATTTCTAATTCTCTAATACACGATTCTCTCAAAATATTCTACATCTACAATGCAAAGCTTTTGAAGTCGTGTACATTGCATGTCATTTGTGATTCTCCATACTTTGAGTCTATGGTATCAATAGCATTGAGGAATAATACCAGTACCACATGAGCAAATGATTTTTTTTGGAAACAGAAAATCCAATGTTGAAGTGGTGAGCGATGGCCCATGGATGGTCTAATGAGATTTCTACGTGTGGCATAGGTATGCCTATGGTCCTTGAATGATTTTGTCTCCTCCTCTTTAACTTTCTTTCAATGCACATTTAGTTTCCTTATCATCAATGGAAATTGCGCTTCCATGGTTGCTAAATGTTGTTTGGATCACACAACAACGTCACTGGGTATTTGTAACCTGATTTTTCTTAAATGAAAAATTATCATGGTGTAGTCTGTGAAATGGATAGTCCTGGCTAGGCTGTAATTTATATCTCGAAATGGATTTCCCTATTTTCATAAAACTTATACAAACATGTGTAAATTGAGTGAATTATAAGTGAAGGATTTCAAGATGTGGTTTGTGTTCTATTTGGTTTCATACCTCCCTACACCAGAAACATACCGTTAATACTCAAGTCTGGTCAGATTTTATATTTGATGGGATTTGGGGAATTTTTTGTGTTTAAATATATTTGTTAATTTAAAAAATTATTATTTATTTTTTGACGTATATAGTAGATATATTCTTGTCGTGTGAAATGTAACTATATATATATATATATATATATATATATATATATATATATTACTTTTCATTTTGGAAGGGTTGGTTAAATATACACCCTTCACAATGAAATTTGGAGTAGCCCTTCAAATTTGATCATTGTCAATGAGTCTTGAAATTGTTTCCGGATATAAAATCCACTATACACATCTATTACTTTCGAACAAGTACAAATCATGTCATAAAACCATGTTTGCGTATTAGCATGGGTCCCACTTTATTCGCAATCGTGACCACACTTCTTAAATTTTCAAACATTCGTAAACGATATCTTTCAAGAAATTAATCTTCGTCGTTGATTGGTAAGAGTTGGGTCGGTTTCTGGGGATCTGTATAAAGGTTTAGTGTGAAATTTATTTCAGGAATATTTATTCCTAAGAGAGATCTCAAGAGATACGCCAAAGATCCGTCATTTTTGCACGCTTTCAATATGCACAATTTTAATCAAGAATTTAGTGTTCTAACCCCAAACGCGAGGAGGTGGCGGAGGAAGGGGGGAGGTGGATGCGGAGGAGGAAGAGAAGAGGAGGAGGAGGGGAAGGAGGAGAAGGGGAGGAGGAAGGGACGGAGGAGGGAAGGAGGAGAAGAGTAGGAGGAGGCTAAGGGTAGGAGGGAGGAGGAGAAGGGTAGAAGGAAGGGACGGAGGAGGGGTATGAGGAAGGGATGGAGGATTTAAGAATTTTGGGCATAAAAGCAGATGGAAACTGTATGTTAAGAGATCTCGCAAAACAATGGATGGTGACAAAGAATCGCATGAAGTGTATTGTCACATGGTGTTGACTACATGACAAAACATGGGACAAAGAAAATCGTCGCAACCCACTAGATCCATGTCTGTTAAATGACGCTAATTCGTCGTACACTGATGACAAGGGTATTATTCGTTATAGAATTACGATCTTATCACGAGAATAATTTTTCACCGACGCATGCTCTTAACGTTTATTTAGCGCCAAGATTAAATGACTCCTCGGATAATAACTAGCTCATGACGTCGAGCTCTGACGACGATGCTAGTGTCGAGAAGAACGTTAGGGAGGCTCCTTGCGACCTAACTAGACTCTATTTTTTTAGCATCCTGTCCTTGACACAATAGCAAAGTGCCCCGATTTAAATGTATTGCATTTCTAAACTGGTTCTCTTAATCTCGATCTTCAAAAAAAAATAGTCGCATTTTCGGGTCGTATGTTTGTGAAAGCAAGTTCTTCGTCGTCGTCGTTCGTTCGTCTTTGCGGTGTTACATTTTGGTATCAGAGCCAGGGGTTCGAAGCTTGGACCCTTGGGCACATGCAGAAAACACGAAACAGGAACATTTAACTTAGTACAGAGCTGATTCTTTTAAAATATAAAACCACAATGTTGATAATTATAGTAAACCTAGAACAATGAACTAACTCTCGCCTTGATCTGTGTAGGAGGCGCGGATTGGGCGAGGGGTCTCTTCATATAGACCTAGACATACCACCGCCAGAGCAGGCCGTAGCAGCCATCCTACCTTAGATCTTGCAGACACTCCAGGATGTCAATGCCGCTATACGCGGAGAGCCCTTGGGAGGACGACTTGCAAGACATAGTTTGAGCCATCAGTAGATGCCCAGGCATCCCCTCGACACAGCGAGGAGCACAGGGCAGAGAACTTCCGTGCGGAGTCGGCTAGGGCAGAGTCACCACAGAGAGGACATGGGGACAGGATCTCAGGACATAGGGATAGGTCTCGGAGCCCTAGACAGAGGGAGGAGCATACAGAGAGATCTAGGATTCGTCATCGTCGGCCTACGAGACCATATCGGGAGATCCACGAAGCTACGACCATCTCACTATTCGGGTGATACAGCGGTTTTCAGCAGAGGCTCGGTTGGTGAGCTTGAGCGGATGCTTGAGCTCTGCCCTTATCTTAGCAACATGAAAGCTCGTGTTGCAATCCATCTTCCGAAGGATGGAGCAGAGTCCAGTGGAGGACCGAGGAGCGAAACTCCATGTTGACTCGGAGAAGATTACAGGGGAGTTGTTTGAGGAGCGTTTCGAGGTAGGTATTTACCCGGAGGTTTATTCGGTAGCGGATAGGCGAGTTTCATGACCTCCGTCGGGCATCGATGACGATGGCCGAGTATGAGAGTTGATTGCTAGATCTACTCCAAAGACGTCAACTATATGTAGGATGAGCGTGTACGGATTCACGGGGTCATCCGGGCCTAAACTTGGATTTGGGTGGCGCGGTGCGCATTCACGCCTACGAGACATAACAGAGGCCGTGGAGAAGGCCTATATAGCGCGAGAGGAGACACGAGGGAAGATGCAGCGAGGCTAGAGACGAGTTCGGAGCCGTAACCAGCAGATGCGAGGATGGTAGGTCGAAGGGGTCGATTCCTCCTCCACGGGGTGGACGAGTTCAGGGACAAGCCTCATTCACCCACCACAAAGCGGTAGCGCAGCGAGCAGTAGACCCACCCACCTTACAGACCTCCTCAAAGATATGATGAACAAAGAGGACGTAGTATGGGGCCTCCTCTGGGGTCCCATCGGGACACACGAGGTGCGCGAGAGCTCGGTCGGCCAACAGAGCTCGTCGGTAGAGACCTCAGCCGATCCATAGCTGGATTGTCGGGATCTCATATCTCAGTCATCTAGAGTACCAGCTGGAGCTGCTTCCCACTGGAGGGGACCAGGCAGTTGTTATGGTTGTGGTGTTGTTGGACATCATTGGAGAGATTGCCCACAAAACCCTAACAAGGGTAAGACACAGAGCTTAGAGCCTATTGTTGGAGATATGGCACGGATTCATCGGATCTACGCAGCGGTCGAGAACCACCAGGCTGAGCACCAGAGTACTGTGATTGAGATGACAGGTAGTATTGGTGGTATTTCCACCTCTATATTATTTGATTCTGGTTCTTCTAATTCTTTTATTGCACCATCCTTAGTAGAGCGTTGCAGGCTGGTGGCAGTTAGGCAAGGTCGTAGTTGGGACGTTGAGATGGCTTCGGAGCCAAAATTTTCTGTAGACTCCTTAGTCAAGGAGTGTGTAGTGGATTTGGGACCCTTCACCACTACTTCTGATCTTCGGATCCTTCCATTAGGATCTTATGGCATCATTCTGGCATGGATCGATTGTCCGCTCACAGAGCTAAAGTGGATTGTTACCATAAGACTATTTCTTACATAAATGATCTTGGAGTAGAGCGGTGATATCGGGAGTTAGGAGGGCCGTATCCATTCGCACCATCTCCGCTATGCAGCTTAAGCGATGTGCGTGACGGGTTGTCGATGTTTTCTATTACGTCGTGACGAGATCGAGGATGAGTCAAGAGGACCTTCCCTCGATGACCATCCCATCTTATCAGAGTTTGCTGATGTGTTCCCAGGGGAGCTACCGGGATTACCTCCCCCACATGAGATCAACTTCCATATAGATCTAGTTCCGGGCGCAGAGCCTATCTCACGAGCACCCTATCGGATGACTACTCCTGAGTTATGTGAGCTCAAGTTGCAGCTTGAGGGCCTTCTGGAGAAAGGCCTAATCTGTCCTAGTGTATCCCCTTGGGGTGCACCAGTGATCTTCGTGAAGAAGAAGGATGGATCTCTTCGGTTGTGTATTGACTACCGTCAGCTGAATAAAGTAACGATCAAGAATCGTTACCCCCTTCCACGCATTGATGATTTATTTGAGCAAATGAAGGAGGCTACAGTTTTCTCTAAGATAGATCTTAAGTCAGGATACCATCAGCTCAGGATTGCGGAGACAGATATATTCACAAGACAACATTCCGTCGAGATATGGCCACTACGAGTTCACGGTGGTACCTTTTCGGTTTGTGAAATGCCCCAGTGTTTATGAGTTTGATGAATGGGGTATTCGGACCTTCCCGGATCGCTTCGTGCTCATCTTTCTAGGCGACATTCTAGTTTACTCATGCACACGTGAGGAGCACGAGGAGCACCTTCGCCGGGTTCTTGAGTGTCTTCGCGACAGCGCCTTTACGGGAACTTGGAGAAGTGTGCGTTCTTTCACTTTGAGGTGCGATATTTGGGCCACATCATTTATGGGGAAGGTATCGCGATCGATCCTTCCAAGATTCGAGCCATCATGGATTGGCCAACACCCACTAGTGTGACCGAAAGTACGTAGTTTCATGGGTCTAGCAGGTACTACGGGAGGTTTGTTCGAGGACTTCTCTCGGATTGCGCACCTATCACTTCTCTTCAGAAAGGGAAGAAGTTTTATGGTCGATAGATGTGAGCGGGCCTTGAAAGACACGAAGGAATGCCTCACGAGAGCACTTATTCTTGCAGCGTGCAGATCCTCGGGGTGAGTTCTACGTTTGCACAGATGCTTCCTTGGCAGGACTTGGAGGTGTGTTAATGCAGGAGGGTAGGGTAGTTTCCTTTGAGTCTCGCAAACTCAAAGATTATGAGCTCAATTATCCGACCCATGACCTTGAGCTTGCAGCAGTGGTACATGCCTTAGTGCGGTGGAGGCATTTTCTTCTTGGCCGAAGATTTACACTTAGGACTAGATCACTTGAGTCTTCGCCACCTCTTCACGCAGCCCAATCTCAACGCTCGTCAGCGGCGTTGGATGGAATTACTCAGAGTATGACATGGAGATAGACCATGTGAAAGGGAAGGAGAATGTCGTTGCAGATTCCTTGAGTAGGCAGAGACATGTCACTATGACCACCTCGGTGGGCAGTTGCAGAGTAGAATCTTGCAGGCGACTTCCTCGTGGATAGTTTCTACCTTGCAGCCAGAGCAGAGATTGAGTCTCAGAGACCCCTTGAGGGGAGATTTGATGGATTTTCATTAGAGGTAGATGGTCTTCTTAGACATAGAGGTCGGATATATGTTCCTAGAGATGGAGGCTTGAGACATGAAATTTTGATAGAGGCTCATCGTGCACCTTATTCAGCCCATCCCGGGGTGAAGAAGATGCACGCCACCTTGAGACAGTTGTATTTTTGGAGAGGACTTCGGAGAGACGTGGCTTCATTTGTGTCACGCTGTTTAGAGTGCCAGAGGGTGAAGGCCGAGCATCAGCATCCAGCTGGCCTTCTCTATCCTCACGCCATACCGGAGTGGAAGTGGGACACCATTTCCATGGACTTCATTGTTGGGTTACCTACGTCGAGATACCATCACGACGCCATCATGGTCACGGTGGATAAATTGACGAAGGTAGCTCATTTTTCTCCAGTAAAGACCACCTATACAGCAAGTGTTGTGGCACGAGTATACCTTGATGAGATTGTCAGATTACATGGGATTCCGCGGAAGATCATTTGTGACCGCGACCCTTTGTACACTTCCCATTTCGGACCACCATGCGGTATGCCCTCGGGACGAGGATTAATTTCAGCACGACTTATCATCCGAGACAGATGGACGGACGAGAGAGGGTGAATCGATTTTGGAGGATATGCTCGGGATGTGCGTGATGGATCATCGGTCAAGATGGGAGGAGTATCTGTATTTAGTGGAGTTTGCCTACAATAATAGTTACCAGAGTTCTATAGGCATGGCTCCTTTTCGGGCATTATATGGTAGAGAGTGCGGGACACCTCTTACTTGGGACAGATTGAGGACGGGGGGTTTCCCTTGGTGTAATACCCCATTTGGCGGTTACCCAGGTTCATGGCGTAGTGACCCTTTCCTTGTTGGGTCGTTGCAGTATATGTTGACTATGTGTATATTTCTATTGAAACTTTTAACATATAGTTTATAACATTTGTGTGATAAACATATCTCTATATCAAAACCTACAATATATAACTGATAATACTTGTTGAGAAGCTTTCAACATATGAGTGATAACACTTGTTGAGTAAGCGTATATTTATACTCGAAGCCTTTAACATACAGTTGATTACACTCGTTAAATTTAGGTATATCTATATCATATACCAAAGTCTTCCTTTGACTAAGGAAAGTCAGGATCTTATTTATTTCATTATCTATCTAAAATATTTAAAAGAATTTATACTTAACGAACCTTCATCCTCACCATTGAACTGCAATCTTGTCCATATATCACATATATTTAATTCAACGAGTTTAACCAGTCAGTGAACTAACGTGGATTGATTAAAGATTTTAGTATTTATAATGTTAATGGCAGGTAAATGCGCATGTTGTTTATGTGACGGTTTCTCATTCGTGGAGATAGAGTTCCAAATTGAGGGAACCTTCTTCTTCAGATAATATTATTGTTGTATTTGTAATGTCATAGAATGAATATTCTACCGTGTTCGATAGAACCGTGTCATTGTATGTTTGGTTGATATATTTAATTCAGAAATAGATAGAATGCCGAAATTTAAAATGCGACTTAGCGTAAACCAGGTCTATTATTTTGTTCTATAGTTTTGTATACTTGTTTGCTCGCAGTAGCGCTTCGGATGTTATAGTTGAGATACAAACTTACTATCGATGTTAATGAAATGAAATAAAATATAAGTAAAAATAAACAAATGAAGGAAAGCAGGGTTTGCGTGAGAAAGAAGGGAGGGTAGGTGTGTGGCGCAGGTTAGAGGGGACATGATTTTAAAGTCAAAATTCTATCTGCTGGTGCCGGCCCTACTGTCCCTCACCCCCCTTCCTGCCTCCTAGACCTGGTACGTGGCCATCCCTCACTGGCCTTACCCCTGCCAGCCGCCCCACCTCCTTTATTACCTTGGATTTGCAAATTTCTCGCGCCCGTGCTAACTGCTTCCCTTGACCTGTTATGGCCGCGTGAACAAGGAGGTTGGTTTTGTTGGGATTTGAGAGGCAATGGCATGGAAAACCCCAGGCCAATGGAGTCGCAGGTGTTTGGGAACTTTTCTGTTGCTGTTCCTCTCCTTGCCTTGGCCGCTCAGGCTGTTTTCACAACGATTTTCCTCCTGGCGGGTCGTGGTTAGAATGGGGCCGAGTGTTTTGTTGCTAAATGCTGTTCTGGTTGCAGCCGCCTGTTCCTCCCTCCCTACTCGTGGAGTTCAGAATGAGTTAAGCGTGACAACTGCTGCAGGGCGAGCCCAGGGAGCCGTGGTGTTGATCCTGATGCTCTAGTTGCACGCGACCACGGTCGTGATCGGTTGTTTGCAAAATCTTGCATAGTAGTAGAAAACGAGATAAAGTTTTGTTGAGCTGTCTTGCCTTTTCATTTTGGAAAGTCGCTCCGTCCAGGTGATGAATTTAACATGGAAGAAGCTCAATCAAATCTTGAGGCAAGTTTTGCAAGTGAGGCTGAGATTGCGTTCACTACTGTTCCTAGTTCTGGCTGGAAGTTATTCCAGCGCCTAGCCCATGGGTTGATATGGTGGTTTGATATGAAGATACAGAGCAAAGGAACATTGAAATGCAGCTTGCCTCCACTTACATTTTCTCATCGTCTTTTGTTATGAACAACACTTCCTTGCATTATTTCTTGTTTTTACCACAACATTGTGGATGCATTGAGTGGATATTGTGGCCTTTTCTACACATTTGATCCCTCCTTATATGATGTAAGTAAAAATCAAGGCTTCTTTAGAAGCTATTTAAGGCCTGGTTTTGCTGTTAAAATATGTGCTGATGATATATATTAATCTCCGTGCGTGTGTAAGAGATGACAGCTACATTTGAATTGAGAGTAGCACACAATGTGAAGAAAGCACGTTCTCATATTGAAGCAAATGAAAAAGTGGAATTCACATCTTCAGTGGATCCAGCAGTTTGGCGAGAAGACATTCAATTGCTAATCTTATGAAAAATATTGGAGTGATGGAATCCTCTGCAAAAGACTGAAGTAGAAATGCCTTGTTTGGGAGGTGAAACGTACCTTTGCAACAAGTTTCATCAAATGGACTAACTAAGCAAGAGTTTTCAAAGCTTTAGACGCTAGTTTGATTACAATATCAAAGTTGCTATTGCCTATGCAAAAGAAGGCATCCATATATGAAAACAAGTCTGAAAAGGTTTTTATCAATATCAGATGCTTTGAAATCCAAGATTGAAATTGGTTTGGCATACCAAAATGCAATATCATACAGAAATTTTCTTTGAAAATCTACTTTGGAACAACGCTCTTCTTTTGGAACTACCACGCTTTTATGCTTTGTCCCAAAATCGATGAAGAAAAAAAAGGGTTTATATATCATTACGGTTGATGCCTTTCGTAACCGGGAGCGATGTAATCGGTATGTCTCGTGTCCGAGCTTCAAATCATGGGGTTGGTTTGTAGCTTTTTTTCACCGCGTGAATGTGGCGCTAGCACGAGCTCATGAGCACTTTGGGTTAAGGGCAAGGCGGCGGCTTTGAGACAATATTTTACTTATGGAGATGGCGTTCTAAACCGGGCATGTTAAGACTAGCCCACAAATATTTTGTCATTTTTTTCAACTTCATGAAATAAATGTTCTCCTACCCGAAAATGATGCCTTAAGATGGAATATTGTGTTTGATTTTATCGATTGTCCTTGAGTGCATTGGTTTTTTTTTTTTTTTTTTTCTGTTCCTTCTCCCGAATCGATGTTCCACGGCGAAAATGCATTCATGATTGGTTTGCAGGGGAAAATTGTTGTTATCTTTACTCTGTTATAATTATATGGCTGAGAACAATGTTTTACTTGCTTTTGTTTGTTTTGGATCAAACCATCTGAAATGGGAAAGGGACATTCTTATGAAACATGGAAGCTAAAAATAAAGAAAATAAAAAAATGTTACCTTTCAAAATGCTTGGTTATGGCTACCCTAAGCGATATCAAATCAATAAAAGCTCATAAATGCTTGGGTCTGATTTCTGCTCGATAGTAGATACTTCTTGCTTTTTGCTCCCTTAGGGGGTTGCCTTCATTAGTACTTCTGCCCCACTCGAATGCTTCTTTCCTCTTTGGCTTGTTCCCTTGCTTGTGCTGACAAGATAGTTATCACCTTTCAGATCTACTGAATGTAGATTTACCGCAGGATAAAACACAAATGCATGTATATTTCTTTTGCGGTGTTTTATCATCATTGATAAGGAATATCAAAAATATGGAAATCTGGGTCCTTAGCTAGAGTGGCTCTTGTTTTATTAGTTGTAACACTACTCCTTGATTACCTTTCTATTGAATGTAATTTGTTGCGTAAGTGAGAGTCCTGCTGGAATAAATTGATATTGTACAACATTTTACACATAGTGCTATATTGTCTTGGATAATAGTATGTATGCTATTTATGAAGATTACGGATGAAGTTTGTTTAGGCTTTCCATTTAAAAGTTGTCATGCTTGCCTACCTAGAGTGTAGCTTACTTGTGAGCTAGTTTTTTTTTCTTTTTACTCGTTTCCTAATAAGGCTTGTGGCTTGTGGTTTCTTCAATAATCTATTCTGTATCGGACATTAGGAAAGAAAGAAGGAAATTTCATTAGAGTCCTCAAATGCCGAAAGTAGATCAATGGGATTAAGGATACAACCTTTAGCAATAGAAAGTTCTCGGAAGAGAGAATCCTAGTTGCAAACTAAAGAAATTAGAGAGAATCCTAGTTGTTAACGTTTATTACTTTTAAAAGACCTTGTAAGGAAGAGGCGGTAGACCTCTTGTTTAGATTGTAACGATGGAATGTTTCCTTCGGGGTCACGTATCCCTTTATTGCTATGAAACATCCTCCTGGAAGGATTGGGTAACTATGTTTTGTTTCGCGTTTTGATCGTAACTAGTATGTCTTTGACTCTCAAGTTTTTCCTTTTAAGATGGATGGGTTGAATATTAGATTTAAATTACGTAATCCATAGGGTTGCATGATCAAAATTCTCAATACTATTGACCTTTCGTTCCTATCCCACAAGTTCTTGAATTGATTCCTTGTTTTGTGACATACTGCTTGCTGGAATGTTTGACTTCCTCTTTGTTGGCTGGTGTAGATCCTTACCTCGTGTGAAAAGTAGATTAGTGGTTTGTGCTTTGATCCTTTCATGAAGTAGAACATTCCTTTCATGTCTATTGTTAAATGTTAGCTTATTATTTCAATGCATAGACTTAACATGCTCAGTTCTAGCGAACTGACTCTAGTTAATATTTGTGCAGATGGATTATGCGAGTAGACTAGAAGAAAAGAGTGTAAAAGTTTCATCTGTACCATTATGAAGTTCCTTGTAAAAATGTCCAATGCATTGTAAATTGTGTAGCATTGCTTGTAAAGAGAGTTTATATGACCTCTTGCCTGGAATTGTTCGGAGATTTACGTGAGTAGTAGTTTTGTCCTTTTTTTGTAATTTGGCTTGTAACTCTTCTTAGTGAAAAATGTTATTCAATCCTTTCACTGGCATAAACATTGTAAAACTTTGACCTTGAGAATTAGGTGTTAAATTAAATCCTTCTAAGACTTTGTATTGATGGGTTATATGTAAGTTTTATTGGGGTGGCTTTTCCTTACAAAAGTTACCTAAAAGTTTTATTCAAATAAATCTGTAGAGGAGATCCACTCGAAAACAAACAATACCTTAAGTAATCAAGAGTGAGACTATCCTTGCAAAGTGATTTTATATAACGTGTTATCCCTAACTGAACTAGTAAACATTACTCTTTGGTGAACACTTAAAACAAGCTTAAAGGAAAACAATGGTTAGTTTCTAATAAGATTTAACAAGTAAGAGAAGAAAATTTTGAAACCACTCAAATTATCTCCAAGACTATTTATAAGTGAGTAGCTTCATCTTGAGAAGCTCTTTTGGTGAAGCCTAAGTAAGAGCGCTATTTAACTACATATAAAACCTCAAGCTTCAGTTAAACCTTAGTAAGAACTAATGACATCTCAAAGAGGAATTTAACGAGACCTTAACTCTTTCCCGTGATACTTTGTAAGTTCCTCTTGATTTTGTTGAGCACGAATTCTTGTTGTAGCAAGGGTAATGAACAGTTCTAGTAGCGTAAGTATGGACAGATAGCCTTGTGGAATTTAATTATTCCCTTTATTAAATTAATGGAAATAAACAATTCTATTGTCGTAAAAAGTGAAGATTTTAAGCGAACTTCTTTACGAGTATAAGAAATTAGCTCAGTTGGTAAGATGAGTTTGTGCGAATCATTTATTGAATCCTTCTGAAAACTTAAGTCATGAGCTAAAGGGTGTCTTGTCAAAATAAATAACCTCCAATCATTTCTTATTGTGGTTTGCCCTAAATGTGTAAGTGTATTATGTGGTTGGACTTCCATATTGTCTTGTCAAAAGAAGAGTAAATTGTCCTTGATAGGTGTGATCGTTTCCGTGCTGCCTTTACGGCCATCCTTGTATTAAATTGTTCACAGTGTTAGTTGTATCCTTGGTGACGACATGTTGCGTCATGTTATGTGTCAAGTAAGTCAAAAAAAAAAATTATCCGGTCTTTTACCGTGTTGTTTGTGTATGGATTTTTTTGGGGTCGTTACACTTCGGTATCGAGCGTAGGTTCATGCTCTCGAACCTATGGGCCGGATTGGTGTTATATGATGATGTTACATGGTGGTGGTGGTGTTACATGATGATACTTTGCATGATGATGATGATGTTGCATGATGGTGGTAGATATATTGAAGAGTAATGTGCTTCAAACATGATGTGATTATTGTCTTAATTGTGATATTGTGAACGCACATTATGGGTATGTCACCTTGTGCGTGTTTGTGATCATGTTGATATGTTTGGGGATGGGAGTATTCTCTCTCCTTCTTGTGGATTCTATGAAGAGTTCACGTGTGAATTACTGTTTGTGGTGTGTGAAAATAATTATAATGTGGATGATAGTGTTGGAACATTGTGACATATTGTGATATGTAAGTGTATCGATGTGTTGTATGACTAGATTGATGTTAAAAGAAATGAGTTGTATCATGATGTTTTTATCTTCTTTTGATGAAATGTGTGCATCACCTTGTTATGTAGCAATGGATGTTATGTTGTGATGTATTATGTTCATCGTATGTATGACTGTGCAAATAGGTAATGCTTTATGTTGTGATTTTGGGTCATACGGTGAGTGTATGCACCCTATCGTATGGTGATTGCGCTTTGGGTGCGAATGTGGTAAAGTGATGTATTACACCCTGTGGATGTATGATTGTGATCTACCTTGTATGCATACCATACGTGAGACGTTATGGTAGTTACGTGTGTGCCACCGTTATGTTAGTAATGTTGTTGTATGTTATGTTGTGAACCTTACACTAACCGATCCCGAGGGAAATCGGTAGAAGTGTATGTTGAGAGTGAGGAATGGTGTACCATGGGTCAATAACTCGAGCTAAAACTCAATTTAGTAGATAACATGTGATTCTTTCCTCTCTCCTATGTGGTTGTATGTATGCAACCTTAGTGTATCTATGACTATGTTTAGCCTTGTCGAAGGGTGGCGGGATGATTCGGATGGAGGTGATGACAGGTTGTATTATTGATATGTATTTTACGAGCCGAGACTCGATGTTCCGAGTCTTTAGAACTCGTTGAGTACCCCTTGGTGGCCGATAAGGCCACACACTTATCGTAATGTGACATTATTATAAGTTGATTTTATTCGTAAATTGAGCTTTTACTTTATTTTACGAGGACCAAGCATCTTTTCTTGATTGCAATGCTTTACAATTTTGGGCATTTCCTTGGTTTGTGGCACTAACATGGGGATTTTGATACTAACTTTGGCTATTTGGCCATTTATTCTAGCTTGAATTGGGGTCTTCTTTTAAATTTGGAATTTTTACCGCCTTGCCCAAGGCTTGTACTTTGCCACTGGCACTTTGATTGGATTGTTGTGCTTGGTTCTAATGTCGTGATGTGTGGAATAGGGTCATGAGATGCACCATGGATTGGTTGGACCTATGGACCCGCTTCGTTGTATAGGGGTACGCCCCAAGGGTACATATAACTAGCGGGTTGTTGAACCACGCGTTATTATGTCACTTGGGTTAGGAGTGTTCGAACTCTATGTGTCTTGGACCATAGGGACAACCGACCTCCTTGAGGAGGAGGAGGCATAAGAGTTTGAGGGAGGCATAAGAGACTTGAGGAAGGCATAAGAGACTTGAGGGAGGCATAAGAGTTTGAGGGAGGCTTATGATATTTGTCTCGTATGTTGATGTTTTGGGATATATGTTGAGTTATTGTGATGTTTTGGTAGTGGTCTTTTGATGTATGTGTTACTCATGTCGAGATGGATATGTGTTGTGATGTTGTGGACATGTCATTGATCCCCTTGTGGACACTATGTACTGTAGCATGGTTTGGTGTTATGTGAATTTTTTTTTCATTGATGCAAATTGAGGAAATGTCGGTGGATTGTAGTACTCTTTTGTTTGAGCATTTTATATGTCAGTCATAGATGTGTGACGTGTACTATGTTATGTGGAGTGTGCCTATTCTATTCCGTATTTGTGTAACCTTTTGTGGTGTAATACAGCCTTGAAGTATATACTTGCGTGCTTGTGAATCTGTAGTGTCTTGTGAACCGATAGGGTGTTGTGTTAACAGTTCATGTTGGGCGCCCACAATAAAGAATAAACCAAAACTCTGCAATAATGAAATTTTAAAAGAAACTAAAACTAGAAATAATGATAATGGAAAGAGACTAATGAAATGATGAACAAGAAAGAACTGCCAATCTTCACAGAACCTTGAAAGTTAAAATTTCTACCAAATGTTCCTAAGGCTACCCTGTGGCCGTGCTTTAATCAACTAAAATTTTAAACCCTAGGGTGTAATTTCTCCTTTACCTGTTCTTGGTTACGTACCTTTTCCTTTCCTCTGTGTTATGTCGCATCGAGGACGATGCCTTCTTAAGGGGAGGAGAATGTAATACCCCATTTGGCGGTTACCCAGGTTCATGGCGTAGTGACCCTTTCCTTGTTGGGTCGTTGCAGTATATGTTGACTATGTGTATATTTCTATTGAAACTTTTAACATATAGTTTATAACATTTGTGTGATAAACATATCTCTATATCAAAACCTACTATATATAACTGTTAATACTTGTTGAGAAGCTTTCAACATATGAGTGATAACACTTGTTGAGTAAGCGTATATTTATACTCGAAGCCTTTAACATACAGTTGATTACTCTCGTTAAATTTAGGTATATCTATATCATATACCAAAGTCTTCCTTTGACTAAGGAAAGTCAGGATCTTATTTATTTCATTATCTATCTAAAATATTGTAAAGAATTTATACTTAACGAACCTTCATCCTCACCATTGAACTGCAATCTTGTCCATATATCACATATATTTAATTCAACAGAGTTTAACCAGTCAGTGAACTAACGTGGATTGATTAAAGATTTTAGTATTTATAATGTTAATGGCAGGTAAATGCGCATGTTGTTTATGTGACGGTTTCTCATTCGTGGAGATAGAGTTCCAAATTGAGGGAACCTTCTTCTTCAGATAATATTATTGTTGTATTTGTAATGTCATAGAATGAATATTCTACCGTGTTCGATAGAACCATGTCATTGTATGTTTGGTTGATATATTTAATTCAGAAATAGATAGAATGCCGAAATTTAAAATGCGACTTAGCGTAAACCAGGTCTGATTATTTTGTTCTATAGTTTTGTATACTTGTTTGCTCACAGTAGCGCTTCGGATGTTATAGTTGAGATACAAACTTACTATCGATGTTAATGAAATGAAATAAAATATAAGTAAAAATAAACAAATGAAGGAAAGCAGGGTTTGCGTGGGAAAGAAGGGAGAGTAGGTGTGTGGCGCAGGTTGGAGGGGACATGATTTTTAAAGTCAAAATTCTATCTGCTGGTTGCCGCCCTACTATCCCTCACCCCCTTCCCCATCCTCCTAGACTCGCAGTACGTGGCCATCCCTCACTGGCCTTACCTCTGCCAGCCGCCCCACCTCCTTTAATTCCTTGGATTGGCAAATTTCTCGCGCCCCGTGCTAACTGCTCCCCTTGACTGTTTTGGCCGCGTGATCAAGGAGGTTGGTTTTGTTGGGATTTGAGAGGCCATGGCGTGGAAAAACCCCAGGCCAATGGAGTCGCAGGTGTTTGGGAACTTTTCTGTTGTTGTTCCTCTCCTTGCCATGGCCGCTCAGGCTGTTTTCACAATGATTTTCCTCCTGGCGGGTCCTGGTTAGAATGGGGGCCGAGTGTTTTGTTGCTAAATGTTGTTCTGGTTGCAGCCGCCTGTTCCTCCCTCCCTACTCGTGGAGTT
This sequence comes from Taxus wallichiana var. yunnanensis, assembly GCA_018340775.1. Lineage (NCBI taxonomy): Eukaryota > Viridiplantae > Streptophyta > Pinopsida > Cupressales > Taxaceae > Taxus > Taxus wallichiana. Next base: position 136,751 of record JADAXU010000122.1, on the reverse strand, counting down.
CAGAATGAGTTAAGCGTGATACAGTTTCTTTGCTGGTGAGCCCAGGAGCCGTGGTGTTGATCCCGATGCTCTAGTTGCACGCGACCACAGTCGTGATCAGTTGTTGCAAAATCTTGCAGCTGTAGTAGAAGAACGAGATAAAGTTTTTGTTGAGCTGTCTCGCCTTTTCATTTTGGAAAGTCGCTCCGTCCAGGTGATGAATTTAACATGGAAGAAGCTCAATCAAATCTTGAGGCAAGTTTTGCAAGTGAAATGAGATTGCGTTCACTCACTGCCTAGTTACGGGTGGAAGTTATTCCAGCGCCTAGCCCATGGGTTGATATGGTGGTTTGATATGAAGATACAGAGCAAAGGAACATTGAAATGCAGCTTGCCTCCACTTTCATTTTCACATCGTCTTTTATTTTGAACAACACTTCCTTGCATTATTTCTTGTTTTTACCACAACATTGTGGATGCATTGAGTGGATATTGTGGCCTTTTCTACACATTTGATCCCTCCTTATATGATGTAAGTAAAAATCAAGGCTTCTTTAGAAGCTATTTAAGGCCTGGTTTTGCTGTTAAAATATGTGCTGATGATATATATTAATCTCCGTGCGTGTGTAAGAGATGACAGTTACATTTGAATTGAGAGTAGCACACAATGTGAAGAAAGCACGTTCTCATATTGAAGCAAATGAAAAAGTGGAATTCACATCTTCAGTGGATCTAGCAGTTTGGCGAGAAGACATTCAATTGCTAATCTTATGAAAAATATTGGAGTGATGGAATCCTCTGCAAAAGACTAAAGTAGAAATGCCTTGTTTGGGAGGTGAAACGTACCTTTGCAACAAGTTTCATCAAATGGACTAACTAAGCAAGAGTTTTCTGAAGCTTTAGACGCTAGTTTGATTACAATATCAAAGTTGCTATTGCCTATGCAAGAGAAGGCATCCATATATGAAAACAAGTCTGAAAAGGTTTTTATAAATATCAGATGCTTTGAAATCCAAGATTGAAGTTTGTTTGGCATACCAAAATGCAATATCATACAGAAATTTTTCTGGCGAAATCTACTTTGGAAAAGCACTATTCTTTTGGAACTACCACGCTTTTATGTTGTCCCCAAATCGATGAAGAAAAAAAAAGGTTTATATATCATTACGGTTGATGCCTTTCAGAACCAGGAGCGATGTAATCAGTATGTCTCGTGTCCGAGCTTCAAATCATGGGGTTGGTTTGTAGCTATTTTTCACCGCGTGAATGTGGCGCTAGCAGACGAGCTCGCAGAGCACTTTGGGTTAAGGGCAGGCAGCGGCTTTGAGACAATCTTTTACTTATGGAGATGGCGTTCTAAACCAGGCATGTTAAGACTAGCCCCTGAAATATTTTGCTGTTTTTTTTCAACTTCATGAAATAAATGTTCTCCTACCTGAAATGACGCCTTAAGATGGAATATTGTGTTTGATTTTATCGATTGTCCTTGAGTGCATTGGTTTCTTTTTTTTTTTTTTTTTTTTCCTGCTCCTTCTCCTGAATCGATGTTCCTTTCATGATTGGTTTGCATAGGGGAAAATTGCTGTTATCTTTACTCTGTTATAATTATATGGCTGAGAACAATGTTTTACTTGCTTTTGTTTGTTTTGGATCAAACCATCTGAAATGGGAAAGGGACATTCTTATGAAACATGGAAGCTAAAAATAAAGAAAATAAAAAAATGTTACCTTTCAAAATGCTTGGTTATGGCTACCCTAAGCGATATCAAATCAATAAAAGCTCATAAATGCTTGGGTCTGATTTCTGCTCGATAGTAGATACTTCTTGCTTTTTGCTCCCTTAGGGGTTGCCTTCATTAGTACTTCTGCCCCACTCGAATGCTTCTTTCCTCTTTGGCTTGTTCCCTTGCTTGTCTTGTGACAAGATAGTTATCACCTTTCAGATCTACTGAATGTAGATTTACCGCAGGATAAAACACAAATGTATGTATATTTCTTTTGCGGTGTTTTATCATCATTGATAGGGAATATCAAAGATATGGAAATCTGGGTCCTTAGCTAGAGTGGCTCTTGTTTTATTAGTTGTAACACTACTCCTTGATTACCTTTCTATTGAATGTAATTTGTTGTGTAAGTGAGAGTCTTCTGGAATAAATTGATATTGTACAACATTTTACACATAGTGCTATATTGTCTTGGATAATAGTATGTATGCTATTTATGAAGATTACGGATGAAGTTTGTTTAGGCTTTCCATTTAAAAGTTGTCATGCTTGCCTACCTAGAGTGTAGCTTACTTGTGAGCTAGTTTTTTTTTCATTTTACTCGTTTCCTAATAAGGCTTGCGGCTTGTGGTTTCTTCAATAATCTATTCTGGTATCAGACATTAGGAAAGAAAGAAGGAAATTTCATTATGGTCCTCAAATGCCGAAAGTAGATCAATGGGATTAAGGATACAACCTTTAGCAATAGAAAGTTCTCGGAAGAGAGAATCCTAGTTGCAAACTAAAGAAATTAGAGAGAATCCTAGTTGTTAACGTTTATTACTTTTAAAAGACCTTGTAAGGAAGAGGCGGTAGACCTCTTGTTTAGATTGTAACGATGGAATGTTTCCTTCGGGGTCACGTATCCCTTTATTGCTATGAAACATCCTCCTGGAAGGATTGGGTAACTATGTTTCGTTTCGCGTTTTGATCGTAACTAGTATGTCCTTGACTCTCAAGTTTTTCCTTTTATGATGGATGGGTTGAATATTAGATTTAAATTGCGTAATCCATAGGGTTGCATGATCAAAATTCTCAATACTATTGATCTTTCGTTCCTATCCCACAAGTTCTTGAATTGATTCCTTGTTTTGTGACATACTGCTTGCTGGAATGTTTGACTTCCTCTTTGTTGGCTGGTGTAGATCCTTACCTTGTGTGAAATGTAGATTAGTGGTTTGTGCTTTGATCCTTTCATGAAATAAAACATTCCTTTCATGTCTATTGTTAAATGTTAGCTTATTATTTCAATGCATAAACTTAACATGCTCAGTTCTAGTGAACTGACTCTAGTTAATATTTGTGCAGATGGATTATGCGAGTAGACTAGAAGAAAAGAGTGTAAAAGTTTCATCTGTACCATTATGAAGTTCCTTGTTGTAATGCCCACTTCCCTACGACACTTAGTTGATTATCATTTTGAGTTATACGCAGACTTTGGATATGGACATGACTTATACTTATGTTGATTAGCATGATGTTTTGTGACTAGATGCATTTGGTTTAGGATTGGATTTTGTTTTCGAGTATGATCTACACTGTTTGACTCATGGACGAGACTATTGGATACTGGATATTATTTTTATATGGATATATTGCATGTGTTCTAACGTTGGATTTCTTCGCCATGATGAGTAGAATGTAGTTGTTGAATTTACATTACTATAATTTTGGATAATGATGAAATGCATAATTAAGTTGTGATTTAGACCTAGAAATAATGATTGATTGAATTACGTATAGATGTTAATAAATTTCATGCATATGGTTATTTTGGGATATTTTGACAAGGCCGCAAGGCCGAAGGAGGTATTTTGTATTTTGCGGGAAACACAACATGATCACAACCATGAGGGGGATTGGGAACCAAACACAACGAGAATGTTGGGTGGTTCTGACAATTAATCGTCGAGGCAACTAGTAAATTATTGTGTTACCTTTGTTCTTTTATGTGTTGAGAAAATTTCCATGGGGAAATTTTCTAATGTGATCAAGGGGGTAAGAATTTTATTTACTTGTTTTAACTTACTTTAGTAGGTGATTTTATTTGTGATATTTTTTAAAAAAATTTCTTTTGCTAAGTGTGTTTAGATTAAATTAACATCTTGTTTTAATTTTTAAGTTTTGGAGGGAAGTCTTGTGGATATAATTAATTTTGATGGTTGGCTCCTTGAACCTTGTGTTTCCTCATGTATTGAATGCTTGGTTTTGAGTGTTGACCACTCCAAATCCTTGAATCTCGAATTTGAGATTTAGGGCAATTTTGGGGGACTTGTGGGACAAGTTGAACTTGCCCACACTTCCCAAAACCCCTTACCAACCATATCTATGGGTTGGGAATCCAAAAAGGGATTATTTATTGTTTTGGGAAGGGAATTATGACTTTGGAGTGCACTTTTCTTCATTTTACATTTATTTGTGCCTTAAGACACATGGGAAGGGATGGATGTGGAAAAGAGATGTCATTCAACCCAACCACCCATTTATGGTGTTTTGGGATTTGAGTTGACTAAAGGGAGGTGGTCTTGAGGATGTGTGATGTGGCATCCTACAGGAGCCACATCACCTTCACTCTCCTTTTTCTATTTATAGAAACTTCCTCTCTTGTTGAGGGGTTGGAGGTTTTGTTGAGGAGTTCTTTTCTTTTATTTATTTTGAGAGAGGAAAGAATTGGGAAAAAGAGAAAAGAAGAGCTTGGACTTGCATGCTTGGGATTGCTTTTGGAGGGAGCTTGTGCAAGCTTCTTGGTTTAGGCTTCTCCAATGGAGAGGTAGAAACCTTTTCTCTTTTGTTTGCTTTCATATTGTTGTTGATGCTAAAATTGTGAATAATGTATGTTTACTTTTGTGTATTGTGAAAATGGATAGAGTGCTTAATGTGTAGTGTAGGAGAGGTCTATGGGAAAACTCATGAGGGAGGCATAAGAGTAGAATAGGATATTGTGGAGGGAGATTGAGAGGGATGCCCATCTTGGGTAATAATGTTCACATTCTTACCTTGTTCTTGAGGAGCCATAAGAGGAGGGAGGCATAAGAGTATGGGAGGAAAAAGGGGTTCTTGAGGGAGGCATAAGAGTCATAGGGGCTTGAGTTTTATTGTGGAGGGTTTTGGATGGGCATCTCATCTCGATTGGGAGGCATAAGGAAAACTTTCCCATAGTTCCTTCTCTTGTTGGCTTGGATGAAAGCCTTGTTGTGCAAAAGTATTGTGTTATTTGTGTTTCCTTGTTGTTTTCCTCTTTTTACTTTGAATGTTGTGAAGAAATTGTATTGTGGAAACAAGTATTGTTGCCTTGAGTTGGAGACCACCCTTCATTGTGTTGTGTTTGGGGCTCGGGGTCAATGGAGGAGATTGCTTCTCTTCTCCATTGAGTTTTGGTTGGGAGGAGAGTGTTGCCTCTCCCCTATCTTGGTTGTGATTGAACTACTTGGAACTTGGAGTATGGATGAAGAATACCACTTGGAGCTTGAGAAGACTTATTCCTTTTTCCTTTAGATGTATTATTTTGTTGTAAAATTTGTATGTGAAAGAAAGTTGTAACATCTTGTTTTCATTCAAAAAAAAAAGGGACATTGTAATCTATATTTGCCCAAAAGTTCACATGGTTAAAATGTTGGTAGATCTTGTTTAGAAATTAATGAAAATATTGATGGACTCTTACGTGGAATGTTAGTATATTTACAAAAAAATATATATACATACTAGATTCCATTTTGTTACTTAAAAAAAAAAAAAAAAGGTATTGATAAGTGATACTTATTAGTGTATACCTTCTTCTTGTAGTATGAATGGAAAGAGTTAAGTTTTATTGAATTTCCAATATGCCAATAGAGTAGATTACACCCAAACGCTATCATGTTCTCTCTTCATTTAAGAATTTCTTGTGAATCCTTTGCGAATCGTAAAAGGAAATGAAATCGATTCTTTTGAAACCCATGTTATGTTATTGAATTGTGAAGAAAGAAATCATGCAAAGTTTCTAGTTTAATAAGTCACCACCACATTTCAACTAAAAGGAAACTAATATTTTAATTATTAACCATGTCAAGAGAATTAAGTTTGTCCCTTATTAGAAACTATATCATTAGTGGAGCATTATGAAACATGTATGCATTGACTTTTGCCATGTATAGAACAGTGCTTTTGACGGTTTTGAGTGGTCTTAGCTTCAAAAATATCAAGCTGCGTAACAGCCCATCGCAATGTTGCCCAAACAAATGTAAAGTTAGTCCCAAAATCGAGACTATTCAATCACCCTTAAATCGTGTCTAAGAGAATAACTGCTAATATAAAAAAAAAATGATGATACGTTTGAAAAGGTATGCACGATAAACAACTTGATACACAGAATTACCATCGATCGCCAAAAGAATATTTAAATTGTTGCAATGTTTACAAGTATTTTAAACGTTTTGTTTTTTTTAAAGATTAGGACAACTGCGAGTGGTCTTAGCTTCTCGTATATCAAGCTCATGGCATGGCCTCAAAATGCCGCCCAAACAAATGTAAAGTTAGTCTCAAAATCAAGACCAGTCAATCACCCTTAAACCGTGTCTAAGAGAATAACCGCTAATATAAAAAAATAATGATGATACGTTTGAGCAGATATGCACGATAGACAACTTGATACACAAGCGCTGACTGTCACAACGAATATTTAAATATGTTGTAGTGCTTGCAAAAAATGACCTGCTCATTGGCTCGCCTCCCCTACCTGACTGTCTGCGCGCCCAGGATAGAAGGAAAACCAGCCTCTCTGCCTAAACTTGTGCTCAGAGCATGCTGTGTTCGACCACCTCCCGTCTGCGCGGCCAGCTTTAGAGCCGATTCAAACAAGATCCTACGCCTCCCTCTCGATCCGTGTTTTCTTTTTTAACCACCATGTGGTCTCCTGTGCGGCCGGGACAGTGCAAAATGGCGAGTAATGTCTATGATCTGGCGTGATTTGAATAATCTAAGGAATTAAATGAAGAGGTGGTCGATCTGGTTAGTTGTTCACACGCATAAGGAGGGAGCATGAAATGGTGGACAGATGGTTGGTTTGAATACCCACCGCTCTCAACCAACAAGATTTAACTCACTTTTGAAACGCCTTTTTCCCCATTGACTCTTATTCCTACTATTTAAATCTCAATTTGTGAATGTAGGTATAGGCACATAGTCTTAATTGAATATAAATCTTGATAATATATCTATATATAATTATCACTTAAATTAAAAGTATCCAATTTCCTTTAGAAAGATATCTATGATCATATATTAAAGGTTTTCTAAAAGTCATCAAGATAGTAATATATGTGTTATCCATGCTACATATCTCCATGAGATATATATTAAAATATATTTTAAAAAAAAATCAATAAAATCATAATACATACATTTACCCTAGGACACCTATACCCTCTTATAAAATGGATCATAAAGTGAAGACGGGTGCGTGGTGAGATACCCTTATGAAGTCTTGTATCGCCATCTTGAAACTCGTAATTACCCGTTAAGGAGGAGTCGAATACGACAAATTTTGAAGTAAAGCTCGAGTGAATGGAATTACGATAACCATATAGTTCTAGTTTTGCAATCGGAATACAAAGTAAAAGATTGAAACTTATCAGTTCCCAATATCAAGCAGGCCATAAGACTTGCGGATAAAATAAATCAAACAAGAATCCACTACCTTGCTTAAATTTCAAAAAAAAAATTGTCACATTTTCGGGTTGTTTGGTTGTCGTGCGGCGTCGTCGTCGTGGCACCGTCATGAGCGTGGCGTCGCCTTTTTGCGGCGTTACATTTTGGTATCAGAGCCAGGGGTTCGAAGCTGGGACCCTTGGGCACACGTAGGAAAACGCAGAACAGGAACTTTCAACTTAGTACAGAACTAACACTTTTAAAATATAAAGCCATAATGTTGATAATTATAGTAAACAGCAAATTTAGAAAACTAGCTCAAGACCTAGAACGATGAACTAACTCTTGCCTTGATCATGCGGGGGCGCGGATTGGGCGAGGGTATCTTCACATAGACCTAGACATACCACCGCCGCAGCAGCGCAGCCGTAGCGGCCCTTACGCCTCAGATCTTGCAGACACTCCAGGATGTCAATGCCGCTATACGCGGAGAGCCCTTGGGAGGACGACTTGCTAGGCATAGTTTGGAGCCATCAGTAGATGCCCGGCATCCCTCGACACGGCGGGAGCACGAGAGCGAGAGAATTTCCGTGCGAGTCGGCTGGGCGAGTCACCACAGAGAGGACATGGGGACAGGATCTCAAGACATAGGGACAGGTCTCGGAGCCCTAGATAGAGGAGGAGCATACAGAGAGATCTAGGATTCGTCATACGTCAGCTGCAGATCATATCAGGGAGATCCTGAAGCTGCGACCATCTCACTATTTAGGTGATACGGGCGGTTTTCGGGCGAGAGGCACGGTTGGTGAGCTTGAGCGGATGCTTCAAGCTCTGTCCTTGTAGTAGCAACACGAAAGCTCGTGTTGTGATCCATCTTCGAAGGATGGAGTAGGAGTCAGTGGAGGACCGAGGAGCGAAGCTCCATGTCGACTTAGAGACGATTACAGGGAGCTGTTTGAGGAGCGTTTGAGGAGCAGCGTATTTACCCGGAGATTTATGCACCGCGCATAGGCGAGTTTCATGACCTCCGCCAGGCGTCGATGTGATGGCCGAGTATGAGAGTCGATTTGGACCTACTCGATCGTCGACTATATGCGGGATGAGCGGTGCAGATTCACGGGTTCATCCGGGGCTGAATTTGGATTTAGGAGGCGCGGTGCGCATTCACCCCCACAGACATTAGCGAGAGGCCGTGGAAAGGCCTATATTGCGAGAGGAACACGGGGAAGACACGGCGAGGCTAGAGACGAGTTCGGAGCCGTATTCAGGCAAATGCGAGATGATAGTAGGTCGAAGGGTCGATTCCTCCTCCACGGGTGGACGAGTTCGAGGAAAGCTTCATTCGAGCCACCACAACGGCGGCGCGGCGAGCAGAGACCCGCCCACCTTACCGACCTCCTCGAGATTTGATGCACTGAGAGGACGTAGTATGGGGCCTCCTCCTGGGGTCCCATCGGGACACGAGGGTGCACCGGAGCTCGGTCGGTAGGAGCTCGTCGGAGAGACCTCGGCGAGTCCATAGCCGGATCGTCGGGATCTCATATCTCGATCATCTAGAATACCAGTGAGCTGCTTCCCCTTTGAGAGGACCAGGCAAATTATTATGGTTGCGGTGTTGTTGGACATCTTTGGAGAGATTGCCCACATAACCCTACCAGGGTAAGACACGAGCTCGAGCCTCTTTTTGGAGATATGGCATGGAGTCATCGGATCTACGCGGCGGTCGAGAACCACCGGCCGAGCATCGAGTCTTGTGATTGAGGCGACGAGGTAGTATTGGTGGTATTTCCACCTCTATATTATTTGATTCTGGTTCTTCTGATTCTTTTATTGCACCATCCTTAGTAGAGCGTTGTAGGCTGGTGGCAGTTAGGCAGGGCCGTAGTTGGGACGTTGAGATGGCTTCTGGAGCCAAGATTTCTGTAGACTCCTTGGTCAAGGAGTGTGTAGTGGATTTGGGACCCTTCACCACTACTTCTGATCTTCGGATCCTTCCATTAGGATCTTATGGCATCATTTTAGGCATGGATTGGTTGTCATTGTATCTCATCAGAGCTAGAGTGGATTGCTACCACAAGACTATTGCTTGCATAGATGATCTTGGGTAAGTCGGTGATATCGGGGTTAAGAGACCCGTTTCTATTCGCACCATCTCGCTATGCAGCTTAAGCGGTGTGCGCGCGGCAGGGTTGTCGGATGTTTTTATTACGGTCGATGTGTGATCGGAGGATGAGTCAGAGGACCTTCCCTCGATGATCATCCCATCTTATCGAGTTTGCCGATGTGTTCCCGAGGGAGCTACGGGATTACCTCCCCACGTGAGATCGACTTCCATATAGATCTAGTTCCGGGCACAGAGCCTATCTCACGAGCACCTTATCGGATGACTACTCCTAAGTTATGTGAGCTCAAGTTGCAGCTTGAGGACCTTACGGAGAAAGGCCTCATCCGCCTAGTGTATCCCCTTGGGGTGCACCGATTATCTTCGTGAAGAAGGATGGATCTCTTCGGTTGTGTATTGACTACCGTCAATTTGAATAAAGTAACGATCAAGAATCGTTACCCCCTTCCACGCATTGATGATTTATTTGATCGAGATGAAGGGGGCTACAGATTTTCTCTAAGATAGATCTTAAGTCGAGATACCATCATTCGGGATTGCGAGTCGGATATTCACAAGACAACTTTCCGCACGAGATATGGCCCTACGAGTTCACGGTGGTACCTTTTTGTTTGTGAATGCCCCCTGAGTGTTTATGAGTTTGATGAATGGGGTATTCAGGACCTTCCTTGATCGCTTCGTGCTCATTTTCCTTGATGACATTATGATTTACTCACGCACACGTGAGGAGCACGAGAGCACCTTCGCCGGTTCTTGGTGTCTTCGCGACCGGCGCCTTTACGGGAACTTGGAGAAGTGTGCGTTCTTTCACTGAGGTGCGATATTTGGGCCACATCATTTCTCGGGAAGGTATCGCATCGATCCTTCCAAGATTCGAGCCATCATGGATTGGCGGCACCCACTAGTGTGGCCCGAGGTGCGTAGTTTCATGGGTCTAGCGAGGATACTACGGGAGGTTTGTTTAGGACTTTTCTCGGATTACGCACCCCATCACTTCTCTTCACGGAAAGGGAAGAAGTTTTATGGTCGAGATAGATGTGAGCGAGGCCTTGATACAATTTGAAGGAATGCCTTACGAGACACCTATCCTTGCGGTGCAGATCCTCATGGAGAGTTTTTCGTATGCATGAGATGCTTCCTTGGCGGGACTTGGAGGAGTGTTAATGCGGGAGGGTAGAGTAGTTGCCTTTGAGTCCCGCAAACTCAAAGATTATGAGCTCAATTATCCGACCCATGACCTTGAGCTTGCGCGCGGTGTGGTACATGCCTTAGTGCGGTGGAGACATTTTCTTCTTGGCCGGAGATTTACACTCGGGACGATCACTTGAGTCTTCGCCACCTCTTCACGCGGCCCAATCTCAACGCTCGTTAGCGGCGTTGGATGGAGTTACTCATGTGAGTATGACATGGAGATAGAACATGTGAAAGGGAAGGAGAATGTGGTTGCGAGATGCCTTGAGTAGGCGGAGACATGTGGCTATGGCCACCTCGGTAGGCACGAGATTTGCGGAGTAGGATCTTGCAGCGACTTCCTCGGGATAGTTTCTACCTTGCGGCCAGCGCGGGATTGAGTCTCGGGAGACCCTTGAGGGGAGATTTGATGGATTTTCTTTAGAGGCGAGATGGTCTTCTCGGACACGAGAGTCGAATTTATGTTCCTAGAGATGGAGGCTTGAGACATGACATTTTGTGAGGCTCATCGTGCACCTTACTCGGCCGCCCATCCCGGGGTGAAGAAGATGCACGCCACCTTGAGACAGTTGTACTTTTGGAGAGGACTTCGGAGAGACATAGCTTCATTTGTATCCCGCTGTTTAGAGTGCCAGAGGGTGAAGGCCGAGCATCAGCATCCAACCAGCCTCCTCTATCCTCACGCCATACCGGAATGGAAGTGGGACACCATTTCTATGGATTTCATTGTTGGGTTGCCGACGTCGAGATACCATCACGACGCCATCATGGTCACGGTGGATAAATTGATGAAGGTAGCTCACTTTTCTCCAGTGAAGACCACCTATACAGCAAGTGCTGTGGCACGAGTATATCTTGATGAGATTGTCAGACTACATGGGATTCCGCGGAAGATCATTTGCGACCATGACCCTTTGTACACTTCCCATTTCTGGACCACCATGCAGTATGCCCTCGGGACGAGGATTAATTTCAGCATACTTATCACCACGAGATAGATGGACGAGACGAGATAGAGAGGGTGAATCGGATTTTGGAGGACATGCTCGGGATGTATGTGATGGATCATCGGTCGAGATGGGAGGAGTATCGTATTTGGTAGAGTTTGCCTACAATAATAGTTTTCAGAGTTCTATAGGCATGGCTCCTTTTCAGGCATTATATGGTAGAGAGTGCAGGACACCTCTTAGCTGGGATAGGATTGAGGACAGGGTTTCTCTTGGGCCAGCATTATTACAGGACATGGAGCAGCAGGTTACCTTGATCGAGACGAGAGATTACGGGAGGCACGGGATAGACAAAAGAAGTATGCAGACCAGCATAGGACAGATCGCAATTTTGAGGTAGGCACGAAGGTGTTTCTTCGTGTCAGACCGCATAAGAGCCCTATCCGTTATGGAAAAGGTTCTAAGCTTGCTCCTAGATTTGTGGGTCCCTTTGAGATCTTGGAGCGCCTCGGCCCCTTAGCCTATCGTCTAGCATTGCCACCTAGCTTATCGTGCGTCCATGATGTATTTCACGTTTCTGTGCTTAGGAGATATGTTTCTGATCCTTCTCATGTGCTAGATTGGACTGCATTGCGGAGTGCGGGATCGGGGCAGTGATGGTGGAGCCCATGTGCGCATTTTAGATCGCGGGACCACAGGCCTTCGCGGCGAGAGATTGATCGAGGTTCGGGTCGATGGGATAGGTATGATGAGGCTGCACTACTTGGGAGGATGCTTTACATCATTGCGAGCTCGGTTCCACACTTATTTCAGTGACTTCGGGAGGAAGTCTAGTCTAAGGAGGGGATGTAATGCCCACTTCCCTACGACACTTAGTTGATTATCATTTTGAGTTATGCAGACTTTGGATATGGACATGACTTATACTTATGTTGATTAGCATGATGTTTTGTGACTAGATGCATTTGGATTAGATTGGATTTTGTTTTCAGTATGATCTACACTGACTCATGGACAGACTATTGGATACCGATATTATTTTTATATGGATATATTGCATGTGTTCTAACATTGGATTTCTTCGCCATGATGAGTAGAATGTAGTTGTTGAATTTACATTACTATAATTTTGGATAATGATGAAATGCATAATTAAGTTGTGATTTAGACCTAGAAATAATGATTGATTGAATTACGTATAGATGTTAATAAATTTCATGCATATGGTTATTTTGGATATTTTGACATGGCCGCAGGCCGAAGGAGGTATTTTGTATTTTGCGAAACACAACATGATCACAACCATGAGGGGATTGGGAACCAAACACAACAAGAATGTCGGGTGGTTACAACATTTGGTCGTCAAGGCAACTAGTAAATTGTATTGTGTTACCTTTGTTCTTTTATGTGTTGAGAAAATTTCCATGAGGGGGAAATTTTCTAATGTGACCAAGGGGTAAAATTTTATTTACTTGTTTTAACTTACTTTAGTAGGTGATTTTATTTGTGATATTTTTTTTAAAAATTTCTTTTGCTAAGTGTGTTTAGATTAAATTAACATCTTGTTTTAATTTTTAAGTTTTGGAGGGAAGTCTAGTGGATGTAATTAATTTTGATGGTTGGCTCCTTGAGCCTTGTGTTTCCTCATGTATTGAATGCTTGGTTTTGAGTGTTGACCACTCCAAATCCTTTGAATCTCGAATTTGAGATTTAGGGCAATTTTGGGGGACTTGTGGGACAAGTTGAACTTGTCCCACACTTCCCAAAACCCCTTACCAACCATATCTATGGGTTGGGAATCCAAAAAGGGGATTATTTATTGTTTTGGGAAGGGAAATATGACTTTGGAGTGCACTTTTCTTCCATTTTGCATTTATTTGTGCCTTAAGACACATGGGAAGGGATGGATGTGGAAAAGAGATGTCATTCAACCCAACCACCCATTTATGGTGTTTTGGGATTTGAGTTGACTAAAGGGAGGTGGTCTTGAGGATGTGTGATGTGGCATCCTACAAGGAGCCACATCACCCTCACTCTTCCTTTTGTCTATTTATGAAACTTCCTCTCTTGTTGAGGGGGTTGGAGGTTTTTGTTGAGGAGTTCTTTTCTTTTATTTTTTTTTGGGAGAGGAAAGAATTGGGAAAAGAGAAAAAAGGAGCTTGGACTTGCATGCTTGGATTGCTTTTGGAGGGAGCTTGTGCAAAGCTTCTTGGTTTAGGCTTCTCCAATGGAGAGGTAGGAAACCTTCTTCTTTTTTGTTTGCTTTCATATTGTTGTTGATGCTAAAATTGTGAATAATGTATGTTTACTTTTGTGTATTGTGAAAATGGATAGAGTGCTTAATGTGTAGTGTAGGAGAGGTCTATGGGAAAACTCATGAGGGAGGCATAAGAGTAGAATAGGATATTGTGGAGGGAGTTTGAGAGGGATGCCCATCTTGGGTAAGAATGTTCACATTCTTACCTTGTTCTTGAGGGAGCCATAAGAGGAGGGAGGCATAAGAGTATGGGAGGAAAAAGGGGTTCTTGAGGGAGGCATAAGAGTCATAGGGGCTTGAGTTTTATTGTGGAGGGTTTTGGATGGGCATCTCATCTCAATTGGGAGGCATAAGGAAAACTTTCCCATAGTTCCTTCTCTTGTTGGCTTGGATGAAAGCCTTGTTGTGCAAAGTATTGTGTTATTTGTGTTTCCTTGTTGTTTCCTCTTTTTACTTTGAATGTTGTGAAGAAATTGTATTGTGGAAGCAAGTATTGTTGCCTTGAGTTGGAGACCACCCTTCATTGTGTTGTGTTTGGGGCTCGGGGGTCAATGGAGGAGATTGCTTCTCTTCTCCATTGAGTTTTGGTTGGGAGGAGAGTGTTGCCTCTCCCCCTATCTTGGTTGTGATTGAACTACTTGGAACTTGGAGCATGGATGAAGAATACCACGGAGCTTGAGAAGACTTCTTCCTTTTTCCTTTATATGTATTATTTTGTTGTAAAATTTGTATGTGAAAGAAAGTTGTATCATCTTGTTTTCATTCCAAAAAAAAAAAGGGGACATTGTAATCTATATTTGCCCAAAAGTTCACATGGTTAAAATGTTGGTAGATCTTGTTTAGAACTTAATGAAAATATTGATGGACTCTTACGTGGAATGTTAGTATATTTACAAAAATATATATACATACTAGATTCCATTTTGTTGCAAAAAAAAAAAAAAAAGTATTGATAAGTGATACTATTAGTGTATACCTTCTTCTTGTAGTATGAATGGAAAGAGTTAAGTTTTATTGAATTTCCAATATGCCAATAGAGTAGATTACACCCAAACTCTATCATGTTCTCTCTTCATTTAAGAATTTCTTGTGAATCCTTTGCGAATCGTAAAAAGGGAAATGAAATCGATTCTTTTGGAAACCCATGTTATGTTATTGAATTGTGAAGAAAGAAATCATGCAAAGTTTCTAGCTTAATAAGTCACCACCACATTTCAATTAAAAGGAAACTAATATTTTAATTATTAACCATGTCTAAGAGAATTAAGTTTGTCCCTTATTAGAAACTGTATCATTAGTGGAGCAGTTATGAAACATGTATGCATTGACTGCCATGTATAGAGCAGGTCGCTTTTGACAGTTTTTGAGTGTCTCAAGGAAAATGCGTGTTTGTTTCTTACACGCTGTGTAATTTCTCGTTTCCATCTGTGCGCCAGCAGGTGAAGCACTGTGAAGAGCAAGCGAGTTTCCATGGCAAGCCGATTTAAGCTCTCTGTTCTCATGTTTTTTTTTTGCCTGTTGTTTATCCTTTAGTTTGAGTGCTTATTGCACAACTATAACTAAGCAAATCTGTGGCAATGCCATAATATCCTTGCCAGAACTATTACCATTAGCCCTTAAAGATAAATTTTATGTTAGGACAATAGATTTTGAACATTTTTTTTTACAAGGACACTGCGAGTGACTTCACAAATATCAAGCTGCGTGGCCTCACAACTGCCCATGTAAAGTTAGTCCCAAAATCGAGACCAGTAATCACCCTTAAATCGTGTCTAAGAGAATAACTGCTAATATAAAAAAATGATGATACGTTTCAGTAGGTATGCCTGATAAACAACTTGATACACAGAGCACTGACTGCCACAAAGAATATTTAAATTGTTGCAATGTTTACAAGTATTTTAAACATTTTTTTTTACAGATTAGGACACTGCGAGTGGTCTTAGCTTCTCAAATATCAAGCTGCATGGCAGGCCTCAAAACTGCCCAAACAAATGTAAAGTTAGTCTCAAAATCAAGACCAGTCAATCACCCTTAAATCGTGTCTAAGAGAATAACTGCTAATATAAAAAAAAATGATGATACGTTTCAGCAGATATGCCTGATAGACAACTTGATACACAAGCGCTGACTGTCACAGCGAATATTTAAATTGTTGTAGTGCTTGCAAAAAACGACCTGCTCACTGGCTCGCCTCCCCTACCTAACTGTCTGCGCGCCCAGGATAGAAGGCAAACCAACCTCTCTGCCTAAACTTGTGCCTGTAGCATGCTGTGTTCGACCACCTCCCGTCTGCGCGGCCAAGAGCCGATTCAAACAAGATCCTACGCCTCCCTCTGATCCGTGTTTTCTTTTTCAACCACCATGTGGTCTCCTGCGTGGCCAGGACAGTGAAAAACAAAGCTACTGTCTATGACTGGCGCGATTTGCATAATCTAAGGAATTAAATGAAGAGGCGACTGGTTAGTTGTTCACACGCATAAGGAGGGAGCAGTAAATGGTGGACAGATGGTTGGTTTGAATACCCACCGCCCTCAACCAACAAGATTTAACTCAGTTTTGAAACGCCTTTTTCCCCATTGACTCTTATTCCTACCAAATCTCAATTTGTGAATGTAGGTATAGGCGCATAGTCTTAATTGAATATAAATCTTGATAATATATCTATATATAATTATCACTTAAATTAAAAGTATCCAATTTCCTTTAGAAAGATATCTATGATCATATATTAAAGGTTTTCTAAAAGTCATCAAGATAGTAATATATGTGTTATCCATGCTACATATCTCTGCAGATATATATTAAAATATATTTAAAAAAAAATCAATAAAATCATAATACATACATTTACCCGGGACACCTATACCCTCTTATAAAATGGATCATAAAGTGAAGACGGTGCGTGGTGAGATACCCTTATGAAGTCTTGTATCACCATGCTAAAGCTCGTAATTACCCGTTAAGGAGGAGTCGAATACGACAAATTTTGAAGTAAAGCTCGAGTGAATGGAATTATGATAACCATATAGTTCTAGTTTTGCAATCGGAATACAAAGTAAAAGATTGAAACTTATCTACCTTGCTTAAATTTAAAAAAAAAAAATCCCAATATCAAATGCATGTAAATTTACGTGTGTAGCTTGCGGATAAAATAAATCATTGTCGCATTTACGGGTTTTGGTGGTTGTGCACGTTGTAAAAATCGCCTTTTATGGTGTTACACTTGTAAATGTCGATCAGAAAGAGAGTTTATATGACCTCTTGCAAGACTTTACGTGAGTAGTAGTTTTGTCCTTTTTTTGTAATTTGGCTTGGATAAAATGTTATTCAAACATAAACATTGTAAAACTTTGACCTTGAGAATTAGGTGTTAAATTAAATCCTTCTAAGACTTTGTATTAATGGGTTATATGTAAGTTTTTTTGGGGTGGCTTTTCCGTCAAAGTTACCTAAAAGTTTTATTCAAATAAATCATTGTAGAGGAGATCCACTCGAAAACAAACAATACCTTAAGTAATCAAGAGTGAGACTATCCTTGCAAAGTGATTTTATATAACGTGTTATCCCTAACTGAACTAGTAAACATTACTCTTTGGTGAACGCTTAAAACAAGCTTAAAGGAAAACAATGGTTAGTTTCTAATAAGATTTAACAAGTAAGAGAAGCAAATTTTGAAACCACTCAAATTATCTCCAAGACTATTTATAAGTGCGTAGCTTCATCTTGAGAAGCTCTTTCGGTGAAGCCTAAGTAAGAGCGCTATTTTACTACATATAAAACCTCAAGCTTCAGTTAAACCTTAGTAAGAACTAATGACATCTCAAAGAGGAATTTAACTCGACCTTAACTCTTTCCCGGGGATACTTTGTAAGTTCCTCTTGATTTTGTTGAGCACGAATTCTTGTTGTAGAAGTAATGACCAGGTTCTAGTAGCGTAAGTATGGACAAATAGCCTTGTGGAATTTAACTATTCCCTTTATTAAATTAATGGAAATAAACAATTCTATTGTCGTAAAGTGAAGATTTTAAGCGAACTTCTCTACAGTGTATAAGAAATTAGCTCGGTTGGTAAGATGAGTTTGTGCGAATCATTTATTGAATCCTTTTGAAAACTTAAGTCATGAGCTAAAAGGTGTCTTGTCAAAATAAATAACCTCGAATCATTTCTTATTGTGGTTTGCCTAGTATTGTAAGTGTATTATGTGGTTGGACTTCCATGTTGTCTTGTCGAAAAGAAGAGTAAATTGTCCTTGATAGGTGTGATAGTTTCCGTCTTTGCCTTTACGGCCATCCTTGTATTAAATTGTTCACGGTGTTAGTTGTATCCTTGGTGATAACATGTTGCGTCATGTTATGTGTCAAGTAAGTCAAAAAAAAAAAAATTATCCGGTCTTTTACCGTGTTGTTTGTGTATGGATTTTTTGGAGTCGTTACACTTGGGCCAAAGCATTATTGCAGGATATGGAGCAACAGTTACCTTGATCGGGACAAAGATTGCAGGAGGCGCGGGATAGACAACAAAAGTATGCGGAGACCGGCATAGGACGGATCGTAGTTTTGAGGTAGGCACGAAGGTGTTCCTTCGTGTCGAGGCGCATAAGAGCCCTATCCGTTATGGAAAAGGTTCTAAGCTTGCTCCTAGGTTCGTGGGTCCCTTTGAGATCTTGGAGTGCCTCGGTCCCTTGGCTTATCGTCTAGCATTGCCACCTAGCTTATCGTGCGTCCATGATGTGTTTCACATTTACGTGCTTAGGAGATACATTTGATCCTTCTCATGTGCTAGATTGGATTGCATTGTAGGTGCGGGATCGGGGGCAAGTGATGGTGGAGCCCGTGCGCATTATAGAGCGCGAGGACCACAGGCCTTCGCGGTAGAGATTGATCGGTTCGGGTCCATGGGACAGGTATGATGAGGCTGCACTACTTGGGAGGATCTTTACTTTGTTACGAGGACAGCTTTCCACACCTTTTCCAGCCGAGTCTAAGGGGAGGGGATGTAATGCCCACTTCCCTTCGACACCATTTTGTTTTGTTGTTTTCGAGACTAATTACTTCACTATGGATTTATTATGGCTTCTTGATTTAGCATGCTAGTAGATATCATAGACATTGGAGTGTTATTGATTTGATCTTTATATGATGCATATGGTTTACTGGTGGACATTTGATGACGATATTTGTATACTTTTGACAGGGTTATTTATCTTAATTATGACATGTGATATATTTAATCATATTGAGTAGAACTTGATAATTTGACTAATGTGATGATCGTTTTGACATAAATGAAATGTGGAATAGAAATGTGCTAGAAAGTGTAAGTGATATCATCCTTACATAGATGATAATAAACCATGTGTCGTTTATTTTAGGTTATATTGTATATTTGGCATGAATGTTTTAATGCGGCCAACAGGGCCGAAGGAGGTATTTTCTGTTCTGCAGGTATATTATATTCACAACAATATTGGGAGTGGAGACCAACCACATCGAATTCGAGAAAAATCCATTAATGTCACCATGGCAACAAGTAATTGTGTGTGCATTAGAATTATCCAGTAAAGAGAAAATTGTGACCTAGGGATCATGTGTTGTTTTGTTTTAATTTTTCCCTTTTATTATGTTAGTATGTGTTGCTCTTAGTAAGTGAAATTTTACTTGTGTTATTATTCATATTCTTTGGATTGGAGTTTACCCCTTTGTTAGCCATGGGTTGTAGTGGGTTAATTAAGTTAATTTGAAATTGTCCTAAACTAATTAAAAGATGTGACCTAAGAGAGTTCATTTATTAGGATTTGATTTACTTGGGATTTTGTGTGGATTGATGTGTGTTTGAGTTTGAGTGTAGCACACTCTACCCCACATGGGAAATTCGAATTTGGCATTGGAGGCCAAACTTCAAAGCTTGTGGGACAAGTCAAACTTGTCCCACACCTCTTAAAACCCCATGCCAACCCTACTTATGGGTTGGAAGGCCAAATTTAGGGTCTTTTAGGTGTTTTGGGGGGATAAAAGGGTAAAATATTAATTGCACTTTCTTTCAAAATTTAATTTTGTCCTTTGAGGGAGTGGGCTTAGTTGGAGTGTGTAAGGTGCTTGCCTTTCTTTCAACCACTTATTAATGGTGCATTGGAATTTGATGTTGACCAAATGATGTGGAGTGGAGGGAAAAGGAGGTGGCATCCTACTTGGAGCCACATCATCCCTCCCTCTATTTTCTCTATTTATTTGATCCTCTTGTTTGTTTTGGGGGTTGGAAGTTTCATTTTTAGTCTTGTGTATTTTGGAGAGGAGAGGAATTGGAAGGAGTTTGTGGATTTTTGGAGCTTGTTGATACTTGTGGGAATTTTGTGGGAGCTTGTGGATGCTTGCTTGATCTTTGGAGGGATTTGAGACTTCATACTTGGAACAAGCTCTACCATGGAAAGGTAGGAGCTTCACCTTTGTTGTATTATGTTTTCTTCTTTTTGTTATATGAATGAGTACATATGTTGTGTTGAATTTTGTTGTTGCAATGCTTGTTGGGAATGGGTAGAATGCCTAAGTTGGGAGTGGGAGGAGACTATGGGGAGTTTAATTGAGGGAGGCATAAGAGATCATGTTCTTGAGGAGGGAGTTTGGGTTGGGTGCCCACCTTGTAAGAGAAATGCTTGCATTTTCTTCTTGTTTTACTTTGAGGGAGCCATAAGAGTTGAGGGAGGCATAAGAGTGAATGGAGGGATAAGGGGTACTTGAGGGAGGCATAAGAGTTGTTAGGGGTATTGTGTTTTGCATTGGAGGCTTTTAGGTGGCACCCATTCCCATTGGGAGGCATAAATGGCCTCCCCATATGTCTTACTCTTGTGGCTTTCTTGGTAAGCCTTGTGACTTGTTTTGTGATTGTTTTCCCTCTTGTTGTGTTGTTGATTTGTTTTGAAGGATTATGGAATGAATGTGAAATTTTATGTTGAGTTATGTGGAAGCTAGTAGTTGCTTGTGAGTTGGATTTTTCTCCCATTGTGATGTGGTTGGGGCTCGGGGCTAATGGAGAGGATGTCTTCTCTTCTCCATTGGGTATTTTGGTTGGGAGGATAGCGTTGCCTCTCCCCTTATTTTGTTGTGAATCAAGCAAACTATGGAGGAGCCACCTTGTTGATATTTGGAGCATTGAAACCTTGTTGATGACAATGTGAAACCACCATGTATTTTACCCACCTCGAGTGGAGGAAAAATGTAATATTGCTTTGTATTTTAGCTTCCATATTGTAAATTTGTTTCCACATGAAGTAGAAAGTGTTGTAACAAGATGTTGAAGGAAAGTTGTTTTGAACTTCATTAGTAAGGTTGTAATGTAGATGGAATCAAAAGTTGAAAGGAAGACAATCTATTTATTCTCCTTCTTACTTGGCTTGGAACCTCTTATGAATAAGTTGATCTTATTGAAATGCTAGTAGTTCTTGCTTTAAAACTTAATGGAAAGATTGTTGAACACCTCTTGAGGAAAGTTGGGAATTTTAAAAAATATACATATATTAAATCCCATTTTGTTACTCAAAGGAGATGTATTGCAAAGTTGGAATACTAGAGCATTTACCATTCTTGTTTTGTTGATGAAAAGACTTAAGTTTTAAATAGTTTTAAATATGCCAATAAAGAAATCTATGCTCTAGCTCTATTATGCTTTTCTTCATTTAAGAATCCATTGTAAATCTATTTGCAAATTGTAAAAGGAAATGAAAACAAACCCACTTGAAATCTCGTTCAATGCCTATTAGATTGGGTAGAAAGGAATTTTAAGGTAAAAGCTCTAACTTAGCAAGTCCATTAACCACATGTCCCTAATGTTTAAGAAGGAAACATATATTTTAAATATTACTCATATTAAAGTAATGCTAAAATAAATGAATCTATTATTATCAAGTTATATTAATATCAATATACTACCAATATTTCTTTTATATTACCAAAAGTAGGTTAGTATATATTAATGCCAAGTAGATAATACTAATTATATATACAAAACAAAACCTATGGCATGGCCGAAATAGGTCTGTAATCAAAACTACGCATGAGATGTTCATGCAAATGCAGAGTGAACTGAGCTGAATTCACATAAAATCATACATTCTTATAATATACAACAATTACGGTGATGTTCTATCTATGTAAAATCACCTTAGCGAGTGATACGTTTGCTCAAACCCACGTAGGAGATGTTCTTTTAAAGGAAAAGAAAATTGTTTTTCTTGAACATTCGATTTGAAACAGACCCACCTCAATGAGATCTTTTTTCCACGGGCTGTATATTAAAATAGGTAAGGTCTCATTAGAGAATCAATGCAATAAATTTCATCTGGTCCCTGGTAACACTCTTCTTGTCCCTCAATCGATTTTGACAAAATATCTTGAAGGGAATCCCGAGTTTGAGGATGTATTCGATACTGAGTAGATAACAACTTAGTTGGATGACACATGTTTGAAAGCGCCCCAAGGGCTTCTCCTTCGCCGCGGCCCGGATTCTCCTTGGCCCCTCCTGTCAACCCGCGCGACCATGGCTCCTAGTAAGAACTTCCCGCGGCACCCAATGAAAGTGGAGGTAACACGCCATTTCACTGCCTGCAGCTCCGCCTCACCACCACCTTGACCTTTCTATCTGCCGGTACACGCGGCCGGGGGCCGGAGTAAATCGAGCCTCCAGTCTGTCCCTCTAGTCCGTAGTACACCTCTCTCCACCGTCCTCTGTCCACGCGGCCAGGGCAGAATAGCTCAGTCATTACGCCTTTTCTCACTAGCCTGCAACTACATCTTGAACCTACACTTCTCCTACGCGGCATGGGGCAGAGTATTAATGCAGGCCGACCACAGTGGGCAGACCAAACGGTGGCACAAGATCCGCGAATCCTTCTTGCCATGAATGAAGGTATGCGGACTCAGCAGGAGTTGTCCATCACGCAATAGAATGGTTTTTCAACGTTTGGCGGTGGCCATTAAAGCCACCCACCCCCTATCCATAATTTCAAATTTAGGTTTAATCTTATAGGTTCATATAATGTAATTTTTTGATGAAGTAAGCTATGTTTAAACATGATAACTCAAGCACTTCGTGGACAATGATTTCTCGGTGTGAAACCGTTATTATGTATCCGTCATTTTCGCAATGCAATGGAGGAGTATTCCTATTAGCCAATAAAATAAGTAGCCTTAAAATTCTCACATCTTTTACGCTTGCATGTTGTTGGTTGGGTGTGAGTTCCCACCTCGACAAATATTAGAATTAGTTCATATAAATGTATATGTAATATTTGAGTTGTGATTTATAGAATTACTTAATGTAATGTTCGTTATAGAATTACGATCTTGTCACGAGAATAATTTTCACCGACGCATGCTCTTAACGTTTATTTAGCGCCAAGATTAAATGACTCCTCGGATAATAACTGGCTCATGGCGTCGAGCTCTGACGACGATGCTAGTGTCGAGAAGAACGTTAGGGAGGCTCCTTGCGACCTAACTAGACTGTATTTTTTTCAGCATCCTATCCTTGACACAATAGCAAAGTGCCCCGATTTAAATGTATTGCATTTCTAAACTGGTTCTCTTAATCTCGATCTTCAAAAAAAAATTAGTCGCATTTTCAGTCGTATGAACTTGTGAAAGCAAGTTCTTCGTAAATAAATCGTTCATTCGTCTTTGCGGTGTTATATTTTATCAATTGATTGAGAATTTCTTTTTACTATTTTTCTAATATGAAATTTAATAAACTAAATTCGATATATCGGTTTACTAAAATCATCTCTAGCATCCATGTTCGAGTAATTTTCCGAAGTGACGGAGCATTCCGTGTGCAAATGCCTTTCGGCATAATAAAAATTTACGATTTCCAAGCTATACAAATATTTTAGATTTATCCTCATGTTCGGTGCATACGGTAGGACTTATTCAAATGGTGTCCCGTTAGTTTTCGGATGAGGTGGAGTCTTCCGCATGTGCAAATGTCTCATTGCATAAATCTCAGCCAATACTCGGGAATACTCCGAAAATGGGAAAAATTGCCAAAACAGGAAAAAACAATTGTCTTTGGCGTGTTTCTAACTTTCAAAAAATTTTCCGTTTCCATGCAATCGATCCGATGCAAAATTTTCCACGACGCGCCAACCAAACTTTTCCATGCGCCAACCGATGCGAACTTTTCCACGGCCACCACGTGTGTGGCTCGCGATTGCCCGTACATCGTCGACCAAACGATCTCGGCCCTCGCTATCGTCATCCGTGTCAGAGCCCCTCGGGCTTTCTAACTTAGTTCACACCTATTGGCGTAATAAATTTAATTATTTCTTTGTAATTTAACCTCCTGTACTAAAAAAATTCTCCCGTTATTTTACCGAAGAGGAGTGAATTTATTCCGGCCACATTTGTTGTTCAATCCCCCGCCCCAGGTCATACTTTTTGGTGTGCGGATTGGTCAAATCGGGAGTACTTCATCTTTCATTTCTTAAAATCATTCGTAGAGTGTTTGTTTAATCAATGGCGAAATTATCAAAATCAATGGAGATTTCGTCAAATGAAGCACTCTGCGTTCAGAAATTCAGTGGGAGCGAGAGACAGGCGTCGACCCAGCAGAAAAAGCACGCTGAAATGATCAAACACCTCGCAGATCTGAACAATGCGCGCCTTCAGCAATCACAGTCACGTAAGTCCGAAACACTCTCGGCTTCCATATTTGAATCAGTTGAGGCATTTGTGAAACGTTTTTCTCAGAACAAACAAAAAATCCAGAGGACTCTCGATGAATTTCTCGAAAAGGGAGATAATCAAGAAAATCCACGTGTGTGGCTCGCGATTGCCCGTACATCATCGACCAAACGATCTCGGCCCTCGCTGTCATCATCCGTGTCAGAGCCCCTCGGGCTTTCTAACATAGTTCATGCCTATCGGTGTAAGTATAAATAATCTATTATTAAATAATATAACTAAATAGGAGAAATTATTATTGACTACTATAAGTATGGCAAAATCTCTCCACTCTCTTATACTTGAGCTCTCACTTACAAATGAAAGAACTGAAAAAGTAAAAACATGAACCCTACTTTATATTATCTTGAGTTATAAATTAGACTAATGCAAAGTATTCTTTATATTACATTCAAAAATATAAAAATAACAAAATAACAAAAAATATACTTAGAACTTCAACTTTACACACAACCCAAATCATGATCATTATCATTTTATTAAAAAAATAAAAATACACAGGATATCTATACAACTGAAAATAAAATATTAAATACCAACTTTTAAATAACTTCAAAATGCAGATCTATGTTTATGTTTAAATTTAGACGGAATATTTTCAAACTTTCTACACTTTTCCCAAAGTATTCATCTTAAATATAAGAGGTAAGACAATATCAAAAGAGTCTACAAAATTGTCTACAAACTATTACACTTTTCCCAAAGTATTCATCTTAAATATCAAGGTAAGACAACATTAAAAGAGTCTACAAAATAGTCTACAAACTATTACACTTTTCTATACTTTTTCCAAAGTATTAATCTTAAATATCAAGGTAAAACAACATTAAAAGAGTCTACAAAATAGTCTACAAAATATTACACTTTTCCCAAAGTACTTTCCCAAAGTATTCATCTTAAATATCTAGGACAAAATACTCTGCAAACTATTACACTTTCTATACTTTTCCCAAAGTATTCATCTTAAATATCAAGGTAAGACAACATTAAAAGAGTCTACAAACTATTAGACTTTTCCCAAAGTATTTATCTTAAATATCTATTACACTTTTCTCAAAGTATTTATCTTAAATATCTAAGTAAGACAACATTAAAAGAGTCTACAAAATAGTCTACAAAATAGTCTACAAACTATTATTAATAAGTCTACTATATTGACAAGCAATTGTTTAAACAGCCCCAATCACACATTTCCAAAACATAATCATTATGTTTACACCAAACATATAAAAAATATATAGAGCAATATCTAACAATATTTATAACAAATAAATTCAACACCCTAAAAAAACCAAAAGCAGCCCAAACATAATCATTATCTTCGCACCAAAATCTACTAAACATATACAATAACTAAAACATATTTTTTTATTTTTTTGCATCAAATAAGTTTTAAAAATATATACCACAACATCTACACCTAACGGGATATTTTACTGGTAACCTATCTGTTAAGTTTACTAATTTCATAAAAAAATAGTTAGCATATCCAATTTTAAAATTTACAAATACAAAAGCCAGGTTTGAAATCTTGAACCATTTAGTTTATAATCCTTTAATAAACCCTAAACCCTAAACCCATTTAACTAAAAACTAATAACTAAATTAAGAAATATGTCTTGACTGCATTCCCAAATAACAGTCTGCGGACCCACTTACAAGTCATTTGAAATGACTATTAAACCTCCAAAATTCAAAAAGACAAGATAAGTTATTCAACCTTTTATTTCTAAAAATTTAACTTCGACAAAGTGCAAGCATATGTAAAAATTTAACTTGGACAAAGTGCAAAGCGTATGTAGGATACCTGTACAATCCTTCACCATCTGCACGGAATCACCCTCAGATATATCATTGAATCCTAGAACAAAACAACCGACCATCATTGTAATCATGTACAAAAAAATCACACCCTGCAAGCTAAATAAACACAGAAAATAGGCCCATTCCTACCCCTGCGAAATTAATCCAAAAACAGAACTAATCAAGACATATCTCTAAAACCTGGGAGTGAAAAACCTACTCTAACCATCATTTGACTGTCTTTACTTAAGGGTAAGTAAAGAGAGGAAAATGTAACCGACTGCAACATTTAACCCACTGGAAGAAAAATTACCAATATCCAAATCCGAGATTGCAAAATTTAACCATCCAAATGCCATTACATTAATATTAATCATTCTAAAATGACGAATAGTAAATTATAAGTACTGTAACAAGTAGAAAGATGACTGTGAAATCGGCATTGTAAAAAAACAGAGAATGACTAGTCCTACCCTGCATGATTTTACCCTGAAAAATCAAGGCGAATATGGTAACGCTGCCAGCGCTATTCTTGTCTAGACTAGTTCGTCATCATCCTAGCCAAAATATAGGCAACAAACAACACAAACCACAACAACGCAGAAATAAAACCAATTGCTATAAAGAATGTGCATAAGGACAAAGAATTTGTATCAGATTTTCAACCCAACTCAATATAAACTTTGAAATCTTGAACCCTGCTCAATACAAATTAATTAGATCTTTGAGTGTATTCCACAAATAAGAGTTTGCAGATCCAATTACACAAAATGTCCTGGGGTAGAAATAATTTAAAAAAAAGAAGTAAACCTTTGTATTCATTTGAAAAACAGAGTAAACCTCTGGAATTTAAAGACAAGATGTAATTATTAAATTTTTAACCCAAGACATATTAGGGTTCCTATAAGTATAAGAAAATGTCAACCGTCTACAAATATAAGGAAGACATCATGAATGGAAAAGTACAAGCATTTCAACTTAAATTTTAAACGCAAAAACCATTAGACCTTATCTTACCCTGCAAACGATAGGAGAAAATCAAATATAGGACAAATCCTACACTGCAAAATTAATCTAAAAATAGGCCTAATAAAGACCTATACTAAAACTTAGTTATACCAGCTGATTATCATCATTGTTTTGCTGCTTTTACTCAGGGTAAGAAAGTATCAGAACCATATCACTGCAAAATTAATCAAGAAATGGGCCTAATCAGCAAATAGGCCGATTATCACCATTGTTTGTCTATTTTTAGTAAGGGTAAGAAAGTATAAAAACCTCACCGACTGCAGTATAACTAAACTAACCATATCCAACTCGGAAGCTGCAAAATCTAACCATCCAAATTTCATGAACAGTAAATAATAAGTATTTAAACAAAGCTATAAGAAACCTTTAAAATTGATATTCCAAAAGACTACAAAAAACAGAGGATGACTAATCCTACAGTAAATAATAAGCATGTAAACGAGCTTAATGAAGACATTAACATTGATTTACGAAAAGACTACAGAAATACAGAGAATGAATACTACTACCCTGTTAAATTCTACCCTGATACAGAGAATGACTACTACTACCCTGCTGAATTCTACCCTGTGACAGCAAATAATTTATTATATAAATGCCGTTAACTCTACATAAATCATTTTTAATCCATAAATGGTAGATTATAAGCATTTTAAACATGTATAGAATGAAAACTGACAGGTAAACCACAAATTGATGGAATTGAAACAAGCATATACTCTTACAAAATATATCTCTAACTGCAACACACAGAAGCAGAAACAGGACAATGAAAATTGAACCCTGATCAATAATAGCAAAATCCTTTGGCACTTATAATTTTAAAGTTTAGAATAATTTGAACCCGTTGATTAAAATCGATACCATTGATAACATATTAAGAATATGAATAAAGAAAAATAATGAAACCATTTGAACAATGCTCAGTTAAATCTCTAATACAACCACAACACATTAAGTATCTACACATTTTATTAAAAATTCAATGCCTAAAGCATTAATTAGTCTTCAAATCCCAATTAAACAAAATATGAATCCATTTAATTTAAAATTAAGTGAATTAGTCTGCAAATCCCAATTAAACAAAACATCTCACAGTCACAATATTAACTATCTGAATTTATCTAAACCCAATACAATGACAGTAACCCTGCGCAGATCATTAGAAACTAAAATGCTAATTACCGTCAAATTGTGTGCTAAAAGCGGCTTTAAAATCCATAAATATTAGAGAGAAGAGCAAAACCCTAACCCTACCCTGCAAAAATAAGGATAAAATGCTAACCTGGTCTATATTCTGGCCTGGGTCTGCTCCATTGTTCGGCTCTCACACTAATCTGAACAAATCTGCTCCATTGTTCGGCAAAAACGAAAATCAAACAATAACAGAAAACTAAGAGATATCATTCAACCCAAATGGACAAAAACATCAGAAAAATCAGAGGCTCAAACTACAATCCAGAGAAAAACAGAAAGAAGAGAAACGAGCACAATACAGACAGAAACAGAAGACGAAGAAGCAAAATACAAACAAAAATAACTCCTATCTACAATACAGAGATCAACACACGTTCATCACCACACCACACAGGCATCAAACCTCCAAAATATAAAACCCAGAAAAACAGAGCAGACACTGATTCGCACAGGGAGCGTAGAGAAGGCTTGTTTTTTATAGAGCTCCTATCAACGGCTATTCCAAAGACACGTGTACTTTCCAGCTGTCTAGCACGTTCTCTAGAAGCTTCCCCTTACATCTTTATCCATAGGCGTGAGACTATTAATAGCCAAAAAGTGTTTTTCATCAAATTTCCTACCGTTTCGTCTATTTTCCCGTTACTACACATTAGACCGTTGTTAATACATTGTTTATCAATTCCCACCCCTAGTTTAAGTTTGACAGCGATTTAAATTTTTTTCATGCTTTTAGCCTTCAAACATTTTTACATATTTAAAATCGCGTTTTAATTTTTTTATTTGCGTACTTCTTAGCAATCACATGCAAATGGGGGCAAGGGGATGTGATTAAGATGTGATATTTTGACGGAGGGAAAAAATTTAGGAGGAAGAGGTGATGAAGAGGGGGTTTAAAGGAGGAGAAGTGCATGAGTGCGGAAAATGTTAGGGAACAAATGATAAACACTTCATTGTTACGACAAAGAAAATGAACAACAAACAAATTATGTCAATCTCTTGAAGGAGGAAAGAGGTGCGGTCCACATGTCGTTGAGATAGCGTACTACGAAGATATATTAGATTAAACCAAGTCATGGTTGATCAATATTGTGTATACTAAGTTGATAAGCGGGTTCGATTACTCACAATCGAGTCTTCTTCGCCACTTTGCATGTAGATAGGGAAACTTACATACGTTTGAGCTCCAAACTTTGCATATGTTCAAAAACTATTTAGGTTTCCTTTTTTCACAAACTTCATGCACATTGTTTACCAAGGTTTCTCTCAAGTGACTAGGGTTTCCCTCATCAACTCGCCTAATGTCACCATCTATCAATTACCACAAACACAAAATCTTAACCTTCCACTTCCCCATCACATTCAAAGCACAACCATCAAGACTCCCATTTGGAAACAAGTAGATCAACATAATTAATGTTTGAATCATTGGAAAAACAAAAATATATATATTTTGTTTTCTCTTAGTCCCTCCCTCGATGCCTAGCTCATTGAATGTTATAAATAGGGAATGTTTGAATTTGAATATTATAATTCAAATAATCGGTATGAAAATTATGATTTAGGAGATTAGTTTGAAGATTACAATTTTTTGATGAGCCAACAAATCTCAATTCATGGATGTCGCTTGAAGACAATAAAAATAGATGTCATATTTTATGTTGATGCATAGGGAAACATGTATCCTACATGCCCTTAACCAAAAAAATTGTTAGATGTTATATTTGAATGCCTGAAAGCTATGAATGCAAATTGTGAAGGTATACTCAAGGCACCAAGTCATTGAGAAAGTATTTTTGGAAATGGAGACCGTAATAGTAAAAAATATATAGGAAAATAGTCGATGGGTGTAATTTTGCTCACCCTATCAAATGATTTCTTGGTAATACAAGTCTCAAAAGGTTATAGATGCGTAGAAGAGGTTGCGGGAGGATGGGAGCTGCGAAACATAATATGAACAACAATGAAAATGCAAGATGTGCACAAAATCAATATCTTGAAAGGGCCTTAAACTTTAAACAAATGTATATGTTGATTGTTTCACCAAATGCAACCAACAAGTGCATACCATATAGGTTCACCTTTTCCAACGACATCCTCCTAGCCCCATATGAATATGGGAGCTTTGAAAAAGGTATGTGCATCCATCATAGCGTGATTATAGAGGAAATGCTACGCCCTTAATCATATATCTTAAATTGGATGTATATAAGCTGAATTGTGGCTATCACAACTTCTTATCATTATGTATCTCTTTCATATATGTTATGTTTTCATTAGTAGGTTGGCCTTGGTGTTGGCCATAGCTTATGAATAGTATATATAAGGGTTAGTAGGTAGTAGTTGATCATCATATTCAACATTTGAGTCTTATTGTTTGGTTTGGAGGTTGCCCCCTCGAAGTGGCTAAGCTATTCTACTTGCGAGTTGAGATTATTTATCTGAAATATTGTGTTCATTAGTGTTACATTTATGCTAATAATCAGATTTATACAAGTAATTTCATTACAAGTGGTATCAGAGCTTGAACTCGGCCAACACTGCGTCAAACCCTAATTGTGAAGGTCCATCCATATCTCAAAATTGGTAGCGAATTGTTCGTAATTTTTTTACGGTGTGGAAAAATCAGTCAAGTAAGGTCCTATCCAAATTTTAAGAATTTTTGAATTGTTTTGCAAAAGTTATAGCGGTTTTATGTTTTTTCATAATTCGGCTACCTAGGGTGCAAGTTGTGGAATTTTTCAACATTATTTACATTTCCAGAAATAAGATTAAAAATTAGTTTGAGTTTGTTCTTTGAGTTTTATAAAATTTGGCCGAATTCCTATTGAAATCCCAAACCCTAAATTTTGACCTTGATCCTTAAATCTTACCATTTTGGGGCATCATGGTTGGGCCTTCAACAAGAGGCAAAAAGAATCCCATCACTGGGTAAAAATCCTGATAAGGATGAGATAATAGTTGAGGAGTTAGAGTCAGAAGGGGTATCTACAGAGTCCTTAGGGTTAGGGTTTACTTCAACGACCATAAGGTCAACTATCTTGAGTTAGAGTTGCGAAACCTCGAGGGTAGAGTGGCCAACAAAGAAGATGTAGACAAAATTGGACAACAATTGGAGGATTTCATTCACCAATTTAGTTAAAATATCATGGGTCATCATATCCTTCAAATCATCCACAACTCAATCATACTCATATTAACCAAGGTGGATCTTCGGTCAAAGTAATAGACAAAACAACCAAGGTGGATCTCAAACATGACCAATCCAAATTCAAACACTCTGTAAGCTCGTAACATGATTCCAAAAGTGGAAATTCATAAGTTTGATGGAAAGGATCCACTCAATTGGATTAACCAGATGGATAATTTCTTTGATCTTCATAAGATTCCATCGGATAAAAGGTTACCATGGCATCATTATATGAATATGGGAGCTTTGAAAAGGTATGTGCATCCATCATAGCGTAATTATAGAGGAAATTTTCTAGATGTTTAGTGGCTTATGCATTGGTAGAAATGGTTACTAATTGTGGAAGCTTACACTTGGTTTTGGAAAAAAATGGCTTATGTCTTCATTTGTTTACTCTTGTTGGACCATAAAGGTTGGGAGGCTGGTCAGGGAATGTAAATTGTTTGAGCAAACACATTAAATACATGTGGCCTCTCATGCTAGGAAATGACTTTAGGATGCACACAAAATGGGCACATTGAAAAGACTTAAGAAGCTTCTATGTAGAATTTGGATCATTCAACAAACAAGGCACACGAGCCACTTGAAAAAATGCCTCAAACATATGTTATCGTTGGTTGTGATGATTTTAGGGGTTATCAATAGGTATTTTTCAAATTTATTAGGAGCTTGTCTCGTGTAATCCCAAAGTCCAAGCTCGTTCACGTAGATTCCCAACCCGTGCACAATTAAGAGGGTGAAACATAGTATGGACACCCAAAAAATGTATTAGAGAAGGGATTGTGGGCGTAAGCGAACTAAATAACACGATGAGATCCCTCTCAACCATCATTTCAAGCTTTTGGTGTGATGGTAAATCGTTTGATATCAAATCCAGGGAAGTTAAGCAAGTGTTTTTCAGGTTGTTTTAGTTGTAATGCGATGGTAGATAGGAAGAAAAATGTGGAAGAAAAGGCATATGAATTGTTTGATAAAATGCCTTGAAGGATTTATCCTCTTTTACATGTTTTCAGTTGCAATATTTGAACAAAAACATGTTGGTTAAGAATAATTTGGAATTTTTTAGAGGAAAATTATTAAACCTTAACAACATTAGGACAATCTAACCTCGAAAGGTGTTGTGGATTAGTTTGTTTGGTGATTGTTGAGTACTCTTCGTGTCGGGCCATGAAAATACCAAATCGTGAGAAAATAAAAACGGATGGGACAAGCATTGTTGGTGAGATTTGAAGTCATGAGTGTTATGGTGGCTACGTGTGTAAAATATGAAAATATGATAAATACCACAAATTGTTTGTTAGAACACTTGAAGGTGATGCAATCTCATCGAATGTGTTGATTGTGAGGTTTGCTAAAAATAGGCATGGTTTTCATCTTCCTTCTTCATAAATTTTCGCTTTCATCATTTCGTGCACTTGAATTTAAATTTTGAATAATAGGAAATGTAACTCCAATCGATTACATTATGATTCTCGTATAGGCACCATCCATGACAACGCTTTACCGATTTACATATTTATTAAATTTATATTTTGTCATTGACCTTATTTTCTTGAAATCACTTATCAATTATTTTATAATCAAACTACATTATCTTTACTTTACCTAATATTTCACTTGTAGTAATCCCATTTAATTTTACTTTTTCCCTCATCACACCAAAATGTTGTAACCTAGTTATTGGTATGAACATATGTACATATTGTTGATGCGTAATCACAACACCCCTGATTTTTTGCAATTCGAAGGATTGAGACTGTTAGTGTGATTGCATAACATGGAGCTTTTCCCAAAGTGTGGGATTTCACAATTGGGAAATATCTCTGGATGGTCAATTCCTATTCCTCTATTCTCGATACACACATCCAAATTGCAGAGGATCTACTCTAAATATACTCTAACTTTCCAAGGAGAAAAGTTAAGAAGACTACAAGAAATTAAACCTAAACTATAGAGGTGATGCACCAAAAGGAATGTTGAATACCTTCTTTTCATAGTTAGAAAACCAAAATGAGATTAAGAAGGGTGAAAATGTAATGCCCACTTCCCTTCGCCACTAAATGAACTATGATTATCTTTTTCCAAATTGTTATAATCGTAAACTTTATCTTTGTATTCTAGTTAACATGAAAATAAAATGTATGGACATCAAGATTTCTATGGTGTTTCGGTTATTATTATTATTTTGACTCTATGTTGTACTGTGGACCCTAATGGGCATCTAAGGATAAGACAATTAGCTAGAACATTTACGTGGTCGTAGATTGATGTGCTTATCATTAATCTTCGATATTGTTTTTTATATTTAATCTAACACTGTAACTTATCTGATTAAATTTTGATAGAAATTCAGTATGGAAGATAATGATGTGTTGTCAGCTTCGATATATATTGATATTTTGAATTTTCTTCGTATTGATTTTTATTAAGATGGTCAAAGTCATTTTGTGATTTCGTTGATATTGAAGGATTGACGAAATGGTGAACGAGTGAAAGTATTGCTTAAATTAGATGATTGAGTTGGTTATGATCTTAATTGCAAACTGATGTATTAGTGGAATCGAAATGTTGGAAATTGAGAGTAATTGTTGAGTCACTTGGTATTAGCAATAGTAGTTATGACATTTGACGTTGAAATTGATATTTAGATATAAGCATTTTTATTAGTTTGATATCACTAATATGGCCACGAGGCCAGAAAGGTATTGTGTGATTTTGCAGGTGAATATTTCACAACAATAAACTATGGGGGGTAGGAGACCAACAACGAAGGAATGTGGGGTATTGCAACTGGTCACCATGGCAACTTGTGTTATGTTGTGTGTGTCTTGTTGTTGTTAGGGGGTCCCCATGGGGGGGATTACCTCCAATTGTGACCAAGGGGTTTGTGTGTTTTTTCCTTTTTATATCTCCTTTATTTGATTTTAGTATGTGAATTTTAGTGATGTAATTTCCTTGTATTAATTATTTAGATTTTGGTTTATATTCCCTTTTATCTTTAATGAGTTTAGTTGCCTTATTTGAGTTAATTTAATCTTTTTCTAAACTAATTATGAATGGGTCAAAAGTTTTCATTTATTAGACTAGATGGCTCTTGGATTTTGTGTTGTAAGTTGAGTGCTTGGGATCTTGAGTGTTGTACACTCTACCCCTTCATGGAAATTCGAATTTGGCCTTAGGGGCAAATTTTGAAGGCTTGTGGGACAAGTTAAACTTGTCCCACACCTCTTAAATTGCTATGCCAACCCTACCTATGGATTGGGGGGTAAAAATAGACCCCATTATGTGTTTTGTAAGTCAAAAAGTGACATTTATTGCACTTTTCTTACATGGGTCTTTAAGTTTGTGTGACGCCCACTAAAACAACCCACTTGAGACCCAAGAAAAACCTAGGATTAGTTAGAAAAATTATGGAATAATTTTTTTAAGGTGAGACTACAAACAAGCCTCGAAGCAACAGTTGTCACAAAGAAATATATCAAGGTCAATTATGTTAAGAAGATAAAGTTTTCCATTATAACAAAAATTAAAGATCACAATACAATTAATGAGTAAAAACAACCAAGTAGAGATTAAATTTCCTTTAGGTGCTGATTTATCAATTAATTAGATTAACACTAAGATTAAACATTCCCTAATAAAATTCAGAGGGTTAAAGGGGTCAAAACAATTAAATACCCAAGGTATTTAATTCCACTAGGTCTAAAATTAGACATGGTTCTCATTTACATGGGGTTAGGAAAACATTCACTTACCCCATGACATGACCCCTTAAAGGGTCAACCCATACTTTAGAATTAACATTTTAAATTAATGGGGAGTTATTTCCCACTTACCCACTCTTAGGCTTACGTTGCAATTTAACCTGATTTTTCACATGTTTAATGCACTAAAATTTTCCGAAAACAAAACCATTAGATAGGAAATTTATTCCCCTTTCTAATGATATTAAAAAGTCCTTCTAACTCCCTATAATTCTCAAGTTATGGGCCGATGGGCCTTGGGAAGAAAATTTTCCCAAGGGCGGGCCTAGGAAAGAAATTTTGCCCTTAGTGCCCTTTGGCGAAAAGCGCATTTCACTTCCACGTGCCTGCACGCTGCGGCGGGGCGGGGAAGAAAATTTTTCCCATGTGCGGGCCGGCGGGGTGGGGAAGAATTTTAGCGTGGCCACACGCACCCGCGAGCCTATAAGGGAAATGTGTCAACATTTCCAAGCCTCGAGGAATTCTGCATTTGAAATGACCTAAGGCATTAAGTCTTATTGCCAAAAGCATCAAGGGATCAAAATGATCTGCGTCTCTGCCATCACCCAAGGCACCACGTGTCAATCCCAAATTCGTGCAGAGAAACAGACTTGCGGGGAAACTTAAGAATTAAATACCTTTGTGATACAAAAGCGCAAAGGCTAGAATTAACCTGCGCCTCTGCCGACGCCAATGATGCCACATGTCTAGATGTCATCATTAGCTGCGGGTGTCGGATCATGAGAAACTTTTAAATTCTTGCCAAAAGAATTTTGAAACATTAAGGTTGAGAGATCAACCGCTCCTCCACCATCGTCTCGTGAAGCCACGTGTCAACCAATCATTGGCTGTGGGGATGAGGGCCGACGGAGAAATCTTTAGAAAATTTCCTAAAAATTTCTAAAAGCTAAGTTTTAGAACATGGACCACGCCCCACGGAGTTATTTTTCCAAGGCAAGGGTGGGGATGCGGGGCCATGGAGAAAAGAAGGAATTTTTGTAAAAATTTTATTTCAAAGCGTTATGGCTAAAAGGATCCACTCCTTTGTCGATGCCTCGTGAAGCCATGTGGTAGAACTTGATTGGTTGCGGGTTGGCGGGGCTGTGGGGAAAACTTACAAATTTTTCCAAATTTATTTTTTTGAAAGTGCGAAAGGTTAAAATTGATCCAAGCATCCACCGGCGCCAATGAAGCCATGTGTTGATCAAGGATTGGTATGGGGTGGTCGGGCCGTGGAGTAAAATTGCCAAACACTTTTCTTTTTTTTGGACTTAGATCATTTTAGAAAAATGAAGGTCATGGGTCAAAGAGTAGCGGAAAACTTCATGACATTGTGATTTTTGGCAAAAAGCAAAAAGGAAAGTTTTAGCCACGGGTCGACCCAAGAATATTTTATTCACTTAAATTTGATAGTTAGATTTCTTTTTTAAAGCCAAACAAAGTAAAAATTCAAAAGGCCAAAATTTTTGATTGGGGACTCGGTTCTAGGAAAATAAGGACTTTTTGGAAAATTCTCGAAGCCCTCTTTGTTGTGTAAGAATAAAATTTTAATTTTTATAAAGTTTGAAAGGTCAATTTTGAGAAAACGTTCTGCAAGCTTCTAAAATGTGAACTGGTATTTTGAACTTATAATTTTTTTTCAATTTTGACATTCTTTCTTTCTCAACATGTCAATAGACACAAAGGATTACACTTGGAGGAATTTAGGTCGGATTGTGAGGGTTAACTTGTTTGATTGATTTGCAATTCCAAATTACCAGTTTTTACACTGCAAGATGTCTGTAATTTTGCCTTTGCCAAATTTGAAATATTCTATAAGAATTTATTAAGTTTTAAGGTCTAATTGAGATTGTTTCGATCATATTAGGTTCAATTTGTCATTTCATTTGTCTTCTATAGTTAGCAGAGTCGTCCTGTACATTTTCTGATTAATATTTTGTAGCTTTGAAAGCATCTAATAGAGATCAAATTCGGAAAGATCTATTTTCCATTTATCATCTTCTAAGTATTAGAATTCATTCCAGATCTACTCTAACCCATGAAGTTGATTCAAATCAAAGTATTCAAATGCCAGATTACGATTTTGATTTTTAAAACATTCATTTCTAAAGAACAAAGCATTATAGCATTGCTCATACGTATTCACCTTTTTCATCTTTCCAATCAAATTTCAAAATACATTCAACAATCTGATTTCAATACCTAATAATGTCATTTGAGAAAATTAATACAATCTTTTATTGATTCAAGAAAGATACCTTTACACTTCTTCCTTCATTCTTGAATACAACGACCAGAATTACAATTTCTTTCACATTCTTTCAAAATAGAATACAAAGTACATTTCTTTCACATTTCAAATTACAAATTTCATAGCCAATACAAAACATCTTTCCATCACAAATAATGTACAAGGTCCTCCACTTCAAAGTGGGAAAAGGTTACAATACGAAATATTCTCAACAAGGACTGTCAAACTTCTCATTTTTTCTTGTTGCGAACAACAACATGAATATCCTCCACTTTCTTTATTTCCATTTGATCACAATAGAGAAGAGGAAAGGCAACACTCTCCACCCAACCAAGACATCCAATGAAAAGGAGAAGCCATCCTTCATCATTGGCCCCAGCCCCAACCACAATGCAATAAGAAATGTGTTTCAACTCATGGCAATAGTAGGCTTCCACAACACACATGCAATTTCACATTTAAAAACACAGTCCAAACCGAACTGCGAGTTTCAACCACGGATAAAAGACAAGAAACAACACCCAGGATTCCTCATGCAAGCCTAAGGAGTAAGAAACTATGGGGATGCTGCTTATGCCTCCCAAAGGGGAAATGGGTATCTCCACCGAGAACAAACCACCTATATATATATGTATCATTTCGGATCCCCGACATGCCCTTATGCCTCCCCCAAGTACCCTATTCCTCACATTTCCTTATGCCTCCGTAACCTCTTATGGCACCCCATAGTGAGTAAAGAAATGCAAGCTATTTCTTTTAAGTTGGAACCCAGATCCCAACTCCTCCACACTTATAACTCCCAAAATACTTATGCCTCCCACGAAATACCCCATAGTCTTCTCTACACCATCCCTAGGCCATCTACCCAAACAACCCACACGCATGCCAAAACATTCACAACAATAAAATTTACACAATTAAAAGAAGAGCATTTCAAGATCCAAGCTCTTACCTGTCCATAATGGAGTTTGTTTCAAGTTCTAACCAGCAAGATTTCCAATACAAAACAACCCAAGATCAACGAAACACAGGCCTGTAAAAATTCTACAAACTTTCTCCAAAAGCAAGAGCTCCAAACAACAAAATAATTCACCCCAAATGAAGTATGCAAAAGTGAAGAAACCCCAAAAACAAGCTAAGGAATTCCAATATATAGAGAGGGAAGAGAAGAGGATGAGGTGGATCCAAGTGGGATGCCACATCACACATCCTCAACTCCAACTCATGAGTCAACTTCAATCTCCAAGGCACAATAAATAAGTAGGTGAATAATATGACAATTTTACTTACACACTCAAATCAAGCCCATACCCCAAAGGA
The DNA here is from genome assembly GCA_018340775.1 of Taxus wallichiana var. yunnanensis. Taxonomy (NCBI): domain Eukaryota; kingdom Viridiplantae; phylum Streptophyta; class Pinopsida; order Cupressales; family Taxaceae; genus Taxus; species Taxus wallichiana. The sequence continues at coordinate 97,603 of JADAXU010000122.1, read as the reverse complement.
CTGAAATTAATTTCAAGCAAGAAGTGCAATTAAAACATTCAACTTGACTTACAAAAAACATAATGAAGGATAGATTTAAAATCTCCAACCATAGGTAAGGTTGGTATGAAAATTTAAGAGGTATGGGACAAGTTTAACTTGTCCCACAAGCCTCCAAAATCAGTCTCCAAGGACAATTTCGAATTCCAAAGAAGATGAAGTGTTTCATACTCCAAATTTTACTTACATATCTCTTACACATATCTTACAACATTTAATACAAGAGTCAACCACTCCAATAATTACTTTCTTATGACCCAATTTGATTAATTTATTTTAACAATATGATTACTCACATTATATACCATAATTTATTTAAATAAAAAGGGGTAAACACATCACTTAATAAACACATACAAACATCAATAAAAAGGAACCAAATAAATAAATACACATAACCCTTGGTCACATTTAAAGGTGATCCCCCCATGGGAATCCCTAACACAAACACACAAACAAATACAAGTTGCCATGGTGACCTTGTTGAATTCATCTAGAATTCCAATGTGGTTGGTCTCTAATCCCCCGATGTTTGTTGTGATATTTTAAACCTACAAAATAAAAATACCTCCTTCGGCCTCGTGGCCATATTAGAACATCCAAATGAATATAAATATAATTTCAAGATCATCGACATATATGTGAATCACAACAAACATCAAGACAATCAACAATATCACTTACAATTTCATCCACAACTATATCATTACCAATTTTAATTCAATTCTCATTTTCTAGGTCTACTCAAATATCCAAATATTACAAGTTCGAACAATATCTATAATGTAACCATGTCAAACAATATATCAACATCAATATCTAAAATGTCTCTAATAATCATCACGCACCATTTATGAATCAATGTCCATAATAAATCATGATCTAACATCTAACATCATGATAAATTAAACTATAACAATGTCCATAATATAGTTAGCGTAGAATTAAAGCATACAAGTGTGTCCCACTTTGTGGCCATAAATATTTTAAAATCGACTAGTAAATAAATAATTAAAATATATTATAAAATTTTAAAAAATCGAGTAAATTTGGATGCCCCTGCACCTTGGTATTTATAGCCTCTTAAAAATGCATGTTTGGTCATTTTATATGTGTTTGGTCATGTTTTGGTTGTCGAGACATAGTTTCTTTGAAAGTACAAAAACTACAACAAAGTGGGATACGGTTATATGCTTTGACCCAGATCGGGATCAATATCACAAGGTGTCGAAGGAAAGTGGGCACTACATCCCCCTCCCCTTAGGCTCGAATTTCTCTTGGAAGTCATTGGAGCAGGAGTGGGAACTAAACTTGTAATAAAGTAACATCCTCCCATATAGCTGCAGTCTCATCATATCTATCCCACTACACTAGGACCTGATCAATCTCTCTACCTCGAAGGCCCAGGGTCCTATGATCTATAATGTGAATGGGATCCACCATCACTTGCCCCTGATCATGCACCTGCAATGATGTCCAATATAACACATGAGAAGGATCTGTAACATATCTCCTAAGAACCGAAACATGAAACACATCATGTACATGAGACAAGCTAGGTTGCGATCAATGCTATACAAGAGGCCAAAGGGTCGATACGCTCCAAGATCTCAAAAGGACCAACAAATCTAGGGGCTAACTTATAACCTTTTCCATAATGGATAGGGCTCTTATGTGGCCTGACACGAAGGAACACCTTCATGCCCACATCAAAACTATGATCGGTCCTATGTTGATCCGTGTACTTCTTCTACTTGTCATGTGCCTCTTGTAGCCTCTGTCTGATCATAACCACCTGCTGCTCCATGTCTTGCAATAAAGCTGGTCCTAGAGAAACCCTGTCCTCTAACTTGTCCCAACTAAGGGGTGTCCTACACTCTCTACCATACAAATCTTGAAAAGGAGCCATGCCTATAGAACTCTGAAGACTATTATTGTAGGCAAACTCCACCAAGTACAAGTACTCCTCCCATTTGGACTTGCTAGTCCATAACGTACATCCTAAGCATGTCCTCCAAGATCTGATTCACCCGCACTTGTCTGGCCATCAGTCTTAGGGTGATATGTTGTGCTGAAGTTGATCCTCATCCCGAGGGCATACTGCATGGTGGTCCAAAAATGGGAAGTATACAAAGGATCACGGTCCTAATAGATCTTCCACGGAATCCCATGCAACTTGACAATATCATTAAGATATACCTGTACCACTGTAGTAGCTATATAATTGGTCTTTACCAGAGAGAAATGAGCCACTTTTGTCAATTTATCCACTGTGACCATGATGGCATCATGGTGGTATCTTGACATTGGTATCCCAACAATGAAGTCCATGGAAATGGTATCCCACTTCCATTTCGGTATAGCATGAGGATAGAGAAGGCCAGCCGGATGCCGATGCTTGGCCTTTACTTTCTAGCATTCTAAATAGTGTGACACAAACTGAGCCACATCTCTACTGAAGTCCTCTCTAATGATAAATCTGTCTCTCTTGTCGCGTGCATCCTCTTCACCCCAGGATGGGATGAATAGGGTGCTCGATGTGCCTCTGCCAAGATGTATTGCCTAAAACCTCCATCCTTGGGAACATAAATCGCCTCCGTGCCTGAGAAGACCATCTGCCTCTAAAGAAAAACCATCAAACTTCCCCTTGAGGGGTCTCTGTGACTCAATCTCTGCTCTGGCAGCAATGTAGAAGCTGTCATGAGGAAGGCTGTTAGAATCCTACTCCGCAAATATGTGCTCATTGAGGTGGCCATAGCCACATGTCTCCATCTGCTAAGAGCATCTACAACCACATTCTCCTTCCCTTTCACATGCTCTATCTCCATATCATACTTAAATATCGATCCATCCGAAGCGCCATACTGCTTTGAGTGTTGAGATTGGGCTGCGTGAATAGGTGGCAAAGACTCAGGTGATATGTCTTGAGTGTGAATCTCTAACCAATCGAAATTACCTCCATCGAAAAAAAGTGTGCATAACTACCACAAACTCAAGATCATGAGTTGGATAATTAAGCTCATAATATTTGAGTTTGTGAGACTCAAAAGCCACTACTCTACCCTCCTGCATCAACACACCTCCAAGCCCTACTAAATAAGCATTCGTGCAAATGAAAAACTCACCCTATGGATCCAACACTGTAAGGATAGGTGTTGTAGTGAGACATTCCTTCAGTTTCCTAAAGGTCTATTCACACCTGTCTCGAACAAAAAAACTTCTTCCCTTTCCCTTTGAAGGGAAGTGATGGGAGTGTGATATCCGAGAGAAGTCCTAAACGAATCTCATGTAGTAACCTGCTAATCCCATGAAGTTGCGCACCTCAGTCACATTAATGGGTGCTGGCCAATCCATCAGGGTTCATTTTAAGAGACCTCCTGGAAATCAGAGGTGGAGAATACTTGGCGAATATCCCCGGAACCGGTTTCACGGGAAGGTGAATTTTTTGGGGGTTGTATGAAAAAATTTCGCCTGATTATCAAGCACCTTTGCGATAGAAGGATGCGTAGACGCGACGACGGAGATTTTGCTTATGTTGCGCATCAAAAAAATGTAGTGACGCGCATCACTAAGGTCTTTTGACGCGCGTCACTGCATTTTTTTGACATGGCGCCACGACAAAATCTCTGTCGCTTCCCTTCTGCTCTCGACCTCTGCTTTCTCATCAAAAAATCTCCGTGTCACGCATCAACAAACTCTTTGTCATGCATCTGCTATGTGTCAATATCTATTGTACCTCCTTGTCACGCATCACTAAGGCCTTTTGATGCACGTCAGCGACCTTAGTGACACGCGTCACTAAGGCCTATTGGCGCGCGTCATGGGCACATTGGCCGCGTCGCGACCTCAACCCTCTTCTTCTCATCAAAAAAACTCCATGTCACTCGTCAACAAAATCTTTGTCATGCGTCTACTATGCGTCAATATCTACAGTATCTCCTTGTCTGCAAACCCTCCTTGTCACGCGTCAATAACTTACCCCCTTGTTGCGCATCTATAATACGGGATATATCATATTGTTGAAAAATGTGAAGTAGAAGTGTTCTACCTGGCGAATAATCTAGGTTTATATAGGGGATATTTTTCAAGGGTAGTGCCGACCCTAAAAAAATTAAAGTGTAATTTTTAGTAGCAGTCAACGGCCCATGCTGCAAAAATTCACCTTTTCAAAATTTTCAAAAATGGAATATTCACCATATTACGAATATTTGCCACTAAAATTTTCCCTGCAATCCATGATAGCTCTAATCTTGGAAGGATCAATGACGATACCTTCCCTAAAAATGATATGATCCAAGTCTTGCACCTCAAAATCTGAAAGAATGCACACTTCTTCAAGTTCCTATATAACTACTACTCCACGAAGACAAAGAACTTGATGACAAGTGTCTCTCGTGTTCCTCACGCGTACATGAGTAAATCAAAATGTCATCAAGGAATATGAGCACGAAGCGATCTAAGAAGGTCCTAAATACCCCATTCATCAAACTCATTAACAACTGCAGGGGGCATTCGTCAAACCAAAAGGTACCACTTGTGAACTCATAGTGGCCATATCTTGTACGGAAGGTGATCTTGTGAATGTCCACCTCAAAATCCTCGGCTAATGGTAGCTTTGACTTATGGCCTATCTTAGAGAAAGCTGTGGCTCCCTTCATCGATCAAATAAATCATCAATGCACGTAGAAGGGGATAACAATTCTTGATCATTACTTTGTTTAGTTTGGCGTAATCAATACATAACCACAAGGATCTATCCTTCTTCTTTACAAAGATCATTGGTGCACCCTAAGGGGATACACTTGGAAGAATTAGGCCTTTCTCTAAAGGCCCTCAAGATGTAACTTGAGCTCATAGATCTCGGGGGTAGTCATCCGAAAAGGTGCTTGTGAGATAGGCTCTAGTCCCTGAAACTGGATCTATATGAAAATATATCTCCCGTGGGGGTGGTAACTCGATAGCTCCCATGGAAAGACATCGAAGCTCTCTCAAAATGGGATGGTCATCTAGCGATGGTCCACTAGACCCATCTTCTGATCGGTCACTAATTGTGACAACAAACATCTGACAACCCCATCGCACACACCGCTTAAGCCGCTGCATAGAGGAGATGGTGTGAATAGAATTGGGTCTCCCGACCCCAGTATCATTAAACAACTCCTAGATCATCTGTACAAGATATGATCTTGTGGTAATAATCCACTCTAGCTCTATGTGTAGATAACCAGTCCATGCCCAAGATGACTCCATAAGAGCCCAATGGAAGGATATGAAGATCCAAGGTAGTGGTGAAAGGTCCCAAATCCACTACACACTCCTTAACTAAGGAGTCTATAGAGATCTTGGCTCCAGAAGCCATCTCAACATCCCAACTATGACCCTACCTAATTGCCACTAGCCTACATCACTCTACTAAAGATGGTGCAATAAAATAATCAAAAGAACCAGAATAAAACAAAATGGAGGTAGGAATACCACCAATGTTACCTGTAGTCTCAATAACTATATTCTAATGCTGCTGCATGAGCAGTTCTCAACCACTTTGCATACATCATATGAATGTGCCCAATGTAACCACAACGTGAGGTTCTAAGATCTATTCCTTACCTTTTTTATTAGGGTTATGTGGGAAGTATCTCTAAAATGTCCATGAACGCCACACCCAAAACAACCACCTGATCCTCTCCCCTGAGTAGCAGCTCCAGGTTAGTTCCCTAGAGGGTGTGTTGTGGATCTGATGACCCCGTTGTGTGTCTCTTGAGGTCTTTCTTTGTGAGCCTGCTGACCGAGCTCTAGGTATTCCTTGTGTCCTAATGGGACCCCTAGGAGGAGGCCCCATACTCAGGCCCTCGTGCATCAAATCTCCGTGGTCGTCTATATGATGAGCGAGGCTGCACTCTGATGCCGCCGTGGTCTAAAAGATGACTGTGTTGAACCATGTCCACCATGAGGAGGAGGCTACCGACCCCTTGATCTCGTTATCTTACATCTGCTTTGTATACGGCTTTAGACTTGGTCTCTATCCTATTGGGTCTTTCCCTGAGTCTCCTCTACTATATAAGCCTTCTCAATGGCCTCAACCAATGTTTATGGACAATGGATCCACACTGCACCTCCAATGTCTAGATTCGGGCCTCGAGATGAACTGTGGATCCACACCCACTCATACTGTGTGTATATAATCAACATCTTGGAGTAGATTCGAAATATACTCTCAAACTCAACCACTATAAGATATGTCTTTCGGAGGTCATGAAACTCATCAATCCTCTGTTGTATGAACCTATGAGATAAATATCTGCTCCAAACCGCTCCTAAAAGAGCTCTCGGGTAACTTTCTCGGAATCAACATGGATCTTCTTATCCTCCATCCTCCACCATATGCCTGCTCCATCCCTTAGAATATGGATCGTAACATGATCTTTCATGTTGCTAGAACAAGGGCAGAGCTTGAAACATGCACTCAAGCTCACCAACCAGGCCTCTACCTGAAATCCACCTATGTCACCAGAATAATGAGCTGGCCATAGCTTCAAGATCTCCCTGATATGGTCTATAGCGGTGGTCTAGTGACCCCTAGGCCTCTCTGCATGCTCATCCCTAAGCCTAGGGCTCTGAGACCTATCTCGTGACTCCGAAACCCGGTCTCCCTATCCCCTCTGCGGTGTATCTTCTCTAGCTAACTCCACATGGGAGTTCTCTACTCTTTGATCATCATTGTGTTGAGAAGGTGCTCGAGCCTCATTTGATGGCTCTCTATCATGTCTAGTGGCACGTGCTCCCATGGACCCTCCGCGTAAGGTGGCATTAACGTCCTAAAGTGTCTATAAAATCTGTGGTAGGATGGCTGACATGATCTGTGGTGGCAAGCCTAAGTCTATGTGAAAAGACCCCTCGTTCATCTACGCCTCCTACACAGACCAAGGTGAGAGTTAGTTCTTCTTTCTAAGTTTTATTCAGTTTTTCCATGTTTACTAAGTATGCAATTTCAACAAGGTTGTTCTCTAGATTTGAAGTGTGCTAGGTTTAATATCGTACTAAGTTTAGAGTTCATGTCTCAAGTTTTCTAGTGTGCCCAAGGGTCCAAGATTTGAACCCATGGCTCTGATACCAAGTGTGACACCCGCTAAAACAACCCACTTGAGACCCAAGAACAACCTAGGATTAGTTAGAAAAATTATGGAATAATTTTTTTTAAGGTGAGACTACAAACAAGCCTCGAAGCAACAATTGTCACAAAGAAATATATCAAGGTCAATTATGTTAAGAAGATAAAGTTTTCCATTATAACAAAAATTAAAGATCACAATACAATTAATGAATAAAAACAGCCAAGTAGAGATTAAATTTCCTTGGTGTTCAATTTATCAATTAATTAGATTAACACTAAGATTAAACATTCCCTAATAAAATTCAGAGGGTTAAAGGGGTCAAAACAATTAAATACCCAAGGTATTTAATTCCACTAGGTCTAAAATTAGACATGGTTCTCATTTACATGGGGTTAGGAAAACATTCACTTACCCCATGACATGACCCCTAAAGGGTCAACCCATACTTTAGAATTAACATTTTAAATTAATGGGAGTTATTTCCCACTTACCCACTCTTAGGCTTACCTTGCACTTTAACCTAATTTTTCACATATTTAATGCACTAAAATTTTCCTAAAAACAAAACCATTAGATAGGAAATTTCTTCCCCTTTCCAATGATATAAAAAAGTTCCTTCTAACTCCCTATAATTCTCAAGTTATGGGCAGTGGACCTTGGGAAGAAAATTTTCCCAAGGGCGGGCCTAGGGAAGAAATTTTTCCCTTAGCGCCCTTGGGCGAAAAGCGCATTTCACTTCCACGTGTTTGCACGCCTATGGTAGGGTGGGGAAGAAAATTTTTCCCATGTGCGGGCCGGCGGGGTGGGGAAGAATTTTAGTGCCGCCCCCACGCCCGCGAGCCCATAAGGGACACGTGTCAACATTTCCAAGCCTCGGCGGGAAGTCGCCCCGAAAGGACCTAAGGCATTAAGTCTTACTGTTACCGAAAGCATCAAGGGATCAAAATGATCTGCATCTCTGCCATCACCCAAGGTGCCACGTGTCAAGCCTAGATTCATGTGGAGAAACGGACTTGCGGGAAACTTAAGAATTAAATACCTTTGTGATACAAAAGCGCAAAGGCTAGAATTAACTTGTGCCTCCGCCGACACCAAATGATGCCACGTGTCTAGATCTCATTAGGCTGCATGGGTGGCGGGGTGATAGAGAAAATTTAAATTCTTTCCAAAATAATTTTGAAACATTAAGGTTGAGAGATCAACCACTCCTCCACCATCGTCTCGTGAAGCCACGTGTCAGCCAATCATTGGCTGCAGGGAGGTGGGCTGACGGAGAAACTTTTAGAAAATTTCTTGAAAATTTATAAAAGCTAAGTTTTAGAACGTGGACCCGCACGCCCATAGAAGTTATTTTTCCAAGGTAAGGGTGGGGATGCGGGGCCATGGAGAAAAGCTAGAAATTTTTGCCAAAATTTTTATTTGAAAGCGTTATGGCTAAAAGGATCCGCTCCTCTGCCGATGCCTCATGAAGCCACGTGGCAAAGACTTTGATTAGGTTGCGGGTTGGTGGGGTTGCGGGGAAAACTTACAAATTTTTCCAAATTTATTTTTTGAAAGCATGAAAGGTTAAAATTGATCCAAGCATCCACCGATGCCCAATGAAGCCACGTGTTGATCAAGGATTGGTTGTGGGGTGGTAGGGCCATGGAGGAAAAATTGCCAAATAATTTTTTTTTGGACTTAGATCATTTTAGAAAAAATGAAGGCTTGCGGTCAACGGAGCGGCGGGAAACTTCATGACTTTGTGATTTTTGGAAAAAAGCAAAAAAGGAAAGTTTTAGCTCACGGGTCCACCCAAGAATATTTTATTCACTTAAATTTGATAGTTAGATTTTTTTGAAGCCAAACAAAGTAAAAATTCAAAAGGCCAAAATTTTTATTGGGGACTCGGTTCTAGGAAAATAAGGAATTTTGGAAAATTCTCAAGCCCTCTTTGTTGTGTAAGAATAAAATTTTAATTTTTATAAATTTTGAAAGGTCAATTTTGAGAAAACAAGCTAAGTAATTCCAATATATATAGAGGGAAGAGGAGAGGATGAGGTGGATCCAAGTGGGATTCCACATCACACATTCTCAACTCCAACTCCCGAGTCAACCTCAATATCCAAGGCACAATAAATAAGTAGGTGAATAATATGACAATTTTACTTACACACTCAAATATAGCCCATACCCCAAAGGACTGAAATTAATTTCAAGCAAGAAGTGCAATTAAAACATTCATCTTGACTTACAAAAAATCATAATGAAGGATAGATTTAAACTCTCCAACCATAGGTAAGGTTGGTATGCAAATTTAAGAGGTATGGGACAAGTTTAACTTGTCCCACAAGCTAAGTGGTGATGCTTCCAATGGTGTTGATATGCCATTGTTGTTTGATTGTTGTACATCAGTTGTTTTTTTGTTGTTTCTTTGTCGGTTGTTGGTTTTTACTTTGCAGACAATTTTCTGTAGTCGGGCTTTATTGTTCTATTTGGATTTTGATCCATCTCTTGTGCTTTAACTTTCAATTCTTGCTTCTGAGCCTTGGTGTACAAGGGTATAGTCCCTTTAAAACCTATTTACCAATAATAAAAAAACTTGTCCCACAAGCTTCCAAAATTAGTCTCTAAGGACAATTTCGAATTCTAAAGAAGATGAAGTGTTTCATACTCCAAATTTTACTTACATATCTCTTACACATCACTTACACATATCTTACAACATTTAATACAAGAGTCAACCACTCCAATAATTACTTTCTTATGACCCAATTTGATTAATTTATTTTAACAATATGATTACTCACATTATATACCACAATTTATTTAAATAAAAGGGGTAAACACATCACTTAATAAACACATACAAACATCAATAAAAAGGAACCAAATAAATAAATACACATAACGCTTGGTCACATTTATAAACACACAAACAAATACAAGTTGCCATGGTGACCTTGTTGAATTCATCTAGAATTCAAATGTGGTTGGTCTCAATCCCCGATGTTTGTTGTGATATTTTAAACTCGTGAAATGCAAATACCTCCTTCAGCCTCGTGGCATTATTAGAACATCCAAATGAATATAAAAATAATTCCAAGATCATCGACATATATGTGAATCACAACAAACATCAAGACAATCAACAATATCACTTACAATTTCATCCACAACTATATCATTACCAATTTTGATTCAATTCTCATTTTCTAGGTCTACTCAAATATCCAAATATCACAAGTTTGAACGACATCTATAACGTAACCATGTCAAACAATATATCAACATCAATATCTAAAATGTCTCTAATAATCATCATACACCATTTATGAATCAAAGTCCACAATAAACCATGATCTAACATCTAACATTATGCTAAATTAAACTATAACAATGTCCATAATATAGTTAGCGATATCGGGATCAATATCAAAAGGTGTAGAAGGAAAGCGGGCACTACAGTTTGTCCTTAGGGGTGTGGGCTTGTTTTGTGTCTATAAGTAAATTGTTGTTTCACTCACCCACCAATTTATTGTGCATTGAGATTGAGGTTTGACTTGTGATGTGGAGTTGAGGATGAGTGATGTGGTATCATACATGGAGCCACCTCACCCTCCTCTTCCCTTTTCCTCTATATGCATGTTTAATTGTTGTTTTAAGGGTTAATTGCTCATTTTTTCATGGGATTCTTGTAATTTTAGAGATCTTTCTTGAGAATAAATCTTGGAGTGGATGGTGTTTGCTTAGGATTTTGGAAGGCTTGGATCTTGTTGTGTTATTATACTCTTGATTGTGAGGTAGATATCCACCTTTGTTTTTACCTTGTTATTTTGTGGTGCTCTTATGTGTAGATGTTGATTGTTACATTAGTTATGCTTGTTGGAAATAGATTTGATTCTTAGGTTGTGGGAGAAATGGAAATGGGGGTAAAAATTGAGGGAGGCATAAGAGAAATGTAATGGGTATTTTAGGAGGGAGTTGGGTTGGGATGTCCACCTTGTTGATAAATATGAATTGTGTTTATCTTATTTTCTTGAGGGAGGCATAAGAGTGTGTTGATTTCTTGAGGGAGGTATAAGAGTGGTGTATCTTTTGGAGGGAGTCATAAGAGTGTTGTGTGCATTGTGATGTAGTTTTTAGAGGCTCCTAGGTGGACACCCAAGCCCTTGGGAGACATAAGAAGAACCCCCATGTTCCTTTCTCCTCTATGGCTTTAGTAGGAAGCCTTTGTGTTTTGAAATTTTTGGAATTGTTGTAAAGTTAGTATTATATTATTTTATTGAATGACTTGATTGAATGTGTATGTGGAATCCATTTTTGTGTTGCCATGGTTGTCTAAATAGCCCTCATTGCTTCCTTGTTGGAGCTCAGGGGCCTATGAGGAAGAAGGCTTGTCTTCCTCATTGGATATTTTGGTTGGGTGGAGAGTGTTGTCTACTCCCCATTTAGTTGTGTTCTTGGCTTGATGAATATGGTGAACTCAAGGGAGAATGTGCTCTTGTTAGAGAAAGGCTTGTAGAGTTGCATCTTGTGCTATTATGATCCTACTACTTGTAAATTGTATTAATAGTTTATTGAATGTAATCTCATGCATCCTTGGAAATGGCTTATTTTAACCTACATTACTTCATGTGAATATGAGTCTTGCAAGATCTTGTAAATAGAAATTAAGTTCTTTCAAAATTAAATTTGTGTTTAAGGGTTCATTGTTGATAGATTAGAGCTCTTGAATGGAAAATAAATGTTGTTTAGTTGTATTATTGACAATCTTGGTTTATTTGAATATGGAAATAAATCTCATTTAAGAGTGGTTTGTTTTACCTTATCCAATTTGATGTATAAAAGAACTAGATAGAGTCTATTTATTAATATAATTCCTCCCTTGTTGTAATATGTAATTGAACAAGCCAAAATCAATTATACTTTCTTAAATATTTTCTAAATAAGTTAGAATTTGATAATTTGGTTGGTTTAAAGCATGAGACACATCTCTTTCAACTATAAGCCCTTCCATTTGTACCCTTGTACAAAGATTTAAATCTGCACACACCAATTTATTTATTTACTTTTATTAAATTCCCCATTTCTATGGGGACTTATATTAATCATTAATCATTTATATTATTATCATAAAATAGATTTATGTTAATAATACACATTATTATTTTCAAGATTATAAAACCATCATTTAAGATGTCCATGATAAATATTCACATATAAATATTTTAATACTTCTTTTGCTATTAAGATTAAAATGGAAATCCAAACAAAAAAAAAAACAAAAGTTAATAATAACAATAAATACGGTTGAGTGTTAAGTGTATGGAAAAATAATTAAAGGTTATAAAGCTAAAATGATTTATGGTTAAATGTGCGGGTTTGAGGCTTGGGGGCTCTGACCACTTGTTTTTTTATTTGTTTAGGTTTTAAGGTAGGGGGAGGGTGCAAACCCACCACCAACCCATTTATTTTATAGGGTGGAGGTGGGGTCGGTGCCCCTCCCCCAATGACTTTGAAAAATTTTCCCTACTCACTGTGGTTTTAATACTCACCCCATGGTTTTCTAAAACCACCACAGGTTATAGTATTTGTGACATGCGTTTTTCTTGAAAGTTATTTTAAAACTTGAGTTATTTTAAAACACTATATATATATATATATATATATATATATATATATATATATATATAGATATATATTAGGTTGATCAAATGTTTTTATATATTTATACTTTTAAACACACACACACACACACACACACATATAAAAATATGAAAAAGGAAATATGGATTAAAATAAAATGAAACAAAATATATATATGTCTACATATTGGTGTATATGTAAATGAAGCATACTCTTTTTTTATACAAAATAAATATATATATGATTTCAGGTTTTACCCAAATGGGTTTTCACCAAAGTTTTCACTTTGAGCCTACAAGTAATATACTTCTAATGAATAAATACAAAAGAGAAAACAATACCCACAAAGGAAAATGAATGGCCTCCATGGTTTTATCTTCTCCTCCCTTCTCCCTTAACCTGCAAGTGAAAAAAGGAAATGAGAGATTAGGTTTAGAAAATGAATATAATAAAATCCATAAGGATTTCTAGGGTTACTTTTGTAAAACCTAAATCTAAGGGCTAGGAAAGATTAGATCTAATGGTGTAGGATGCACCCTACATCACTTAAGTGATGGGGTATTTAAGTGGGAATGTTTTTATTAAAATATGTGTGTGTAATGCTAAATGGGGCCTAAGGGGTTAGACCATGTTGGGTACCCTTGACACCTTAGGTATTAAACCATGTTAATTTGTTTTTTTAAAATATGAGATTATTAATTTTACCTAATAAAATGTTGAATTAATTTTGGGGACCATTCATAAATAGATTTAATAAGACCCTTGGGGCTAAATAGCAAAGAGTAAAATGGTTCAATATTTGTTTTAAGAAACGAAACTTAATAGGGTAAATTAAATCAAAATATTTTAATAGGGTTGGGCCAACAGTAATTTATTATTATTTTAGTCTCGATGGCCAATTCATAGTTTAATTTTTTAAATCCAAATTTAATAAAAATCCTATTTTAGGCCTTGGAACCTTTTAAAAAAATTATTCCATAATTTTTCTTGTCTCCTATAGGGTTTCTCGTGAGTTCTTATGGGAAAAATGTGGGTGTTATAGAAAATACACCATAGATCAATCCCACGGATGAGAATCCACTAACCATTAAACAAAAACCATTAAACATGTATGATAACCACCATGCACGGATAACCGAGGATTGCAGATGAGAGATCAAGAGAATCTGCAATGAACACAAGAGAGGGTTGAAATCATCCACAAAATTATATTATTGCTCCACAAATTTGATATAGTACATTACAATGGCCAAGAGGTAAAAAATTTCATTACGGATTGAATGGGAGGTTTAGAAATCACAAATTTACTTGTAGAAAAGAGAAGAAGGAGGGAGAAAGAAAAATTATCCAACATTATAACAATGCCTATCTTTAAAAATATAGGAAGAATGAGAGAAGGGGAGAGAAGAATTCAAAATCTTGCTTGACCATCCTAAAATGCATTGAATTTTCTACTGCAAAATGATGGGTGACACTATAAAATCCATGGATCCATGTACTTTTCCTTGTTGGAGAAGAAAGGAAGCCCATACCTCATCATTGTGGTAGGTGAGAAACTTGGAACATTCCTCTAAAATGGTAGATTGTATTTCTTCATTTTGAATAACTTAGTCCCACTTAATTTAAGATAACAGACACCGAGAGCTTTCCAAAAGGTCCTTCCTTATGAAAATCTGAGATCCCAGTCAAAATTTATGGTCATCTGAAGGTTGGGGTGCTATAATCCATTAATGGTGAGTGCTTGGCTCTATTTCTTCAAACTCTGAAATGCCTTGTAACCTCCAAAATCTGAAAATTCAAACTTTTAAACATTTTGACTTGAGAGGTTGATGTTACTATTCATCTAGTAATTTGGCTTGAGAGTTCTAAAACTCCGAAACCCGAACGTATGAAATTCGGACTTTAGGTTTTGGACCTTTCTCCTTTAAGACCCTTTACATTGTTCATCAATCAAGTCATCTTGAGAGTTCCGAAAATCCAAAATTAGGACCTCCAAAAAGTCTGAAACTTCCATTCGCATTGACCCCAAAACCAAGTTTGACCCCCAAAATCTGAACCCTTTCGGACTTCAGACTTTCAAGATTTCGGGCATTTGGTTGCTTTTTTCCATTTTCTCTTGCCGAAGACTTTGAACCTTTGAATTATGAAACCCCTAACCTCTGAAGTCTAAAATTTGGACTTTTGGGGTTTAAGACCTTTCTCTTTTCAGACCTTTGACACTTTTTATCTTTCTCACACTCACCGAGATCTCTGAAAATCCCGAATCCAAAATTCGACTTGGAAGTTTCAGACTTTGTTGTTTCCTTTTTGCCTCGCCTTGTCTCTGAAATTGCCAAATGCCCAAAGTTTGAAAACTTTGGGCCTTGGCCTCCATTCTTTCGCTCGAGCTCGATCTCCTTCGACGTTCCCTTGGCCATTCATTTTCCAACCTTGCATTGCCATTTCCGAGCCCACCTGCAACCTAATTTTTGGAATTGAAATGTGAGCTCCCATGACTGAATCAACCTCTCCATTTCCTCTACATGCAAGGTCATGTTTATCCAATTTCTCTGAGGGGAAAAATTGGATAACACATACATGATCTTTTTAGTGTTTGTTCCAAGGATTCATTTTCTAAGTTACATTTTTATTGGATTTGCCATTTACCCTAGTTTCAAAATGGAGGTTCTCATGAAGCAAAGCAATATTATTGATTTAAGAGAAGATAGATTACATGTTCTATTCATATTAGAATTTAAGTTATAAGGTGAGTCTAGTTTGTTTTACGTAATGATAACCAACCATCTATCCCATCTACTTCACTTAATTACTTAGTCATCAAGGTACTAACAAGTATGATTTCACACTCCACCAAGTTTGGATTCCTTGAGACAATTAAGTATTAGATGTGTGTTATGAGGAGACATTCAATTATAAATTTTACACACCTTACTATGGTCACAACTAGAGTGATTGAACACCATTATCTCTAATAATCATCATGTAACTCTAGGTACATTCGATACTTCTTGTCAAGCTGGAACTCTTGTTTGAGTGGGGTTTAAGGGGACTCACACTCAATATTCTCTTATGTGGTTAACTAAAACATTGGATCCACTCAAATCATTTTCATTCATCTTAAAATGGTTTCATTCAATTTGATTTAATTACCTTTTAAAAATAGTGTAACCCATTTATTAATAGGGACATTGGTATGCTCATGAGACTACTAGTCCTTTCCCTAGGGGTTTGTGTCAAGAACATGATTACATGATTTCACACCATACATTCAATGCAAAAATAGGACAAGGGGGATAATAAGAGGGAGTAGTTATTCATTTAAAAGGTTAAGATTCACATTAAAGTCTACATGAAGAGGTTTCCATTCTCACCACAAGATGGTATAAACACGTTATAATAATGATATACATTTCACCCTTCTCCAAGTGTATCATCTTATAGTTACATGCTCACAAACTAAACAAAAATTAAAATGTGGTTAATTTTCACAAATAACTCTTAGTATTGCATCATAGAAGCCAAACGATAATAGAAATTGGGTATCAAGTTCATTATGATCCCAACTCATACAGGTGACTTCCGGGTTGGTTAGTAATTTTCACCACCTACACTCTTCACTTTACATATGTTCCCAACCAAGAGGATCTTACATTATGTTGGGGTTTGGTTACCCATAGAGTACTACCTTAAGAAAATCACATTCTCCTTACTACACACATGATTTCCAAACCTAGGAGGGGAACCACATACTCTAGATAATGTTTGAGCACATCGTTCTGTTTTTCAGTTCACGATGATGACGCTAAGCATACAAGATATGATAATGAACTCAAACTTGTTATCTTATTTACTTAAGATAGAAGTTTTTATCAAGCGTAAAGATTTAAGTTCATCCTTAGGTTTTAGTTTTCTATGCTACAAAGGATCATACGGAAGGGTAGTTGTATGCATAGTTTATACTAAGGTGGATTATTTCGTTTATATCTCTTTATTACATTTTCAAAGTAAGAAACACAACGCACCCGTTATTTGATCATCCATTGCACACTGGAATTGCACTATAAGCTATTAAATTCAATTTCACTTAACACAATATGTAACTTTTACAATACAAAACTTGGAATCATAATAATACCTATATTTAGATGAACAATTCCCTTAAACACTAACATCTTAAAATTGTTACAAAACTTCACTAATAAACCTTTCAATACTTCATAAAATGTATAACTATCCTCTACAATTTTACTTAACATGTATATCCAACCCCCTTTTACGATATGCCAATTTGAATCAAAATTACACCTATAGTTAAATGCATGTTTCCCAAAGCACCCCTAAAACTAGCATCTCATTCATATAGCCAAATTTCAATAAATAAATTTACTATAACATAAAAATACATAAAAATTTCTTTCCATTAACATACATAAACTCTAACAATATACAATGAATCACACCCACACCATTTTGCCATCTTACTTGCATCCTGCAAAACCATGTGAGCATGAAATCAATGATAAATCGCTGACATGACATCCACCTAGATCTAACATAGTTAACATTTTTGTTTTCCATTTACATAATAATAATTTTTGTTCTAAGGAGAGGACTAGAGACACATATTCATTTCACTTCATTTCTTAACCAAGGAGAGAGAAAGAGATAGGGAGAGAGAGAACCACTATTTTTCCAAAAGTTCAATTTCACACAAGTCACTTATAGAATTTCCAACAGCTAGTTACAAGTGTCAACAAGTTTCCACGGGGTTTGGTTACCCAACTAGGGGTGTTATTACAAATTTTCTATTTACGTTTTCCTTCTAGTTGTAAAAACGTTCAATTTAGGCTTGGAGGCCAAGGACCCACTTTCAAACGCGTTGTCATAGGTGAGAAAAACATATCACGGGTAAGCTTCTACATGTCCTCCTATACACCAATAATTCACAGGAACTAATGGAATTGAGAACTAGTGAGCGGTTAATGATTGGCGGCCATATATATAGGCCATCGGTCGTAATTAGACTAGTTGCAAACGAACAAAAGTTAGCTCGAGGGCTCATAAAACTATGTTCAAAAATAACATTTTATGGGTGAACATGCAACGAGAAATTTCTGCAAGTTCCCATATATATGTAGAATTCCTCGAGTCGACGAAATGAGAACTTACAACTGAGAGTTTCAAACGACAACGGGTTTTTAGGAGCCACCATTTGTAATTGGTCCATTTTGACTTAGTCAAACTATGATTGAGGCCTACCAAATGCATTTTCCAAGCAATTAAGATGAGTGTTTTCCCCCAACTGAATGTTACAAGCAATTTTCTAGTAAGATTACTAAAGGTTTGTGAAGGTGGATAGGCATTTCAATTTTAGAAACTTATAAAAAGTGCAAAATGGGGTAACAAGGCTCTAGAAGAGCGGCAAAGAGAGCAAAAATGGTCAATGAATAAAGAGATAATGCTTGATGTGACTCTCTACATAACAAGGAATACATATGACATCGACATATCTTTACGAGGCTCGAGTGTTATTTCGCAAGTCTCTAGAAATTGCTTTAGTTTATGAATCATCTAGGTCTCACCAAAACCAATGGACAAAAGCACGATGTTTTGGTACCTAGACAACAACGTATAAGGTTGTGGTATCACATAGATGTTTTTCAAATTACAAGTCGGTAATGTAAATTATAAGGAGTTTTATTGTTTCGAGATAGTAGCTTGATTTTAATATCCAATTGTATCATATCTAATGGTTTAACATTTTTATTTTATTGCAAATGAATAACCAAATTATATGAAAATTATAAAATATTAAGGTAAGGGAGACCATGCCGACAAATTTTAACGTTCATAGAGCAAGAGGTGCCCCAGGTGGGTTTGTCATCCATCCACAAAGCTCCAACTATAATGCCCACTTCCCTTTGACACTTATTATATTTTGATTTCGATCATCTGTTGACTATTATACATGGATGTTATTGTATCATTTTTACTTAGCATGATGTTAGATAACATAGATACTTTGACTATTGATGGATTACAATTCATAGTATGATTTGTGTGGATTCTTAGAGAGACATTTTATATTGATGATGATGTGTTGTTGAGATATTTATATATTTCTGAAATTCGGCATTCTTGTCATATTGAGTAGGTTTTAGCGAATTGAACTAATCTTGTGATCTTATTAGTATTGATGAAATATAGAATTGAGATGTTGGAATTTTAAAATAATAACATTTTTTAAGTATAGATGATGATTTTTAGTATAGATGTTGGAATTGAGATGTTTTTGGAATTGTATAACCAAACAAACATGTAACTTTTAAGACAAACCCTTAGAACAAACACCAATGACTCATGTGGGAATATATGTTTCTATCAACAATCAAGCCATATATTTATATTGCAATAGGGGAAACAAGAAAAATTAGAGGGAGTGACTACAAGTGAAATGTTAATTAAAGTAAGGATAACATATGATAGTTTTAAGAAGAATGAATTAATACATTATAAGTCTCTTTCAACAATTATGGCCAATAATGAAAGATAGAGGTAATGAAATTGTAAACTAGGAAAGTGTGATGTTGTGGATGGTAGCCTTTTGTGTATGTAAATAGTCATGTGTGTAAATTAATATCTTATTAATGAACGGATGAATTAAACAAGTAATTGAAATAATGTTAATGATTCTTATTAAATGAGATAAATTGTAAGTTACATGTTAAATAGTATAGAGTCTAAATCTAGGAAAAAGGAAAAAAATTATGATTCACATATCATGAGCATTTCTTGAACTTAAATTAAGATTGAAACATGTTTTTAATAAATGTGGAAGGACCATATCTAAAAGTTTTTTTGTAGTTGAGTCATTATGTTGTGCCTTGTTAGTAAAAAAGGGGGAAGAGATCTTGATGTTCGTCACATGTATTCATGTTATCTATGAGGGTTAATGATTGTGTAAACATATCATGTGTTATATGTTGTCTTAAGTGATCTCATGTAGTGTCTTGTGTACTACAATGTAAGTAAAAAAAATTGTGGTATTTTTAGTGTTGTTTTGTGTGTGTAAAGTGTGGGTGTTACACCCAACAATTCCTTTCAAAACTCATTTTGGGAATATTGTGAAACCCTAGAATTCCATGAAACATGTTTCTTTGGGGCACTTTATCAAACAATCCACGTTACTTTGATAAAGAGTTCATTTTCCTTCTATTGCATCTACAATTTTAAAACTTGATCATTCATAGGATGCCCCAGTCCACCATAATAGACAAAAGAATCCATTTTTTTACAACTCATGTATAGCGTTGGCAGAAGGAATAGAAAATATAAACATGGTGTTTCACGTAGAGGAGTGAAAGAGACAAATATTGCAAAGAAATAAGTGGGATAACAGGAAAGGAACTTTTAGTGTCTTATTCTATACAAAAACTACTTGTACTAAAAGATAAAGAAAAGAAAGTGAATGGCCATTGTGTACCACGAGAATATTGCATAATATTCTGATGTACATAGCACAAATGAAAATAGGTTGGACAAAAATTAATATAGGTAGAAATTATGCTCATCCCAAATAGTGCTAGCCTAATCTTCAATGGATCTTCCTTTTTCTCTCTGGATGAAACAACAAACAATATAGCGTGGTGATAATATTCTCTCAAATACAAATTCAACCCGCTTGATGACACAAATACAGGATATGAGATCCCTTTGTAAAAATGTAATAAATAAAAGATATTGGGGTATAAATTTATCTCCTATGCGAGTTGATTTGATCCACTCATTGTAACTAACCAAATACTTGCTATGTTTACAACATTAACATGGGGTTCATCATGGTTAGAATCTCAAGATCTCAAAACACGTGCTTGGATTATTATGCAAGGAGAAATTCGGGTCTGCAAAAAGTCACTCTCCAGTGATCTATTGCGTAGTGACACAATTGGACCTCATCGAGTACCCTAACTTTCCACTTTCCACCGCACTGACATGACCACCACGCATTTCATCCCTTTTTTTAATAATATATATATATATATATATATATATCTATATATATATATATATTATAATATATATATATATATATATATATATATCTTTTATTTTGTTTTACAGTGGAATTCCTTTTTCCCTTTTTTCTTGGAACTGCATTTGTATTGCTATTTAATATTTTATTATGCTTAGGACTTTCTCTTTGTTATTTTTTGTCTTGTAGTTTTACTAGCCTTTGATTTTTTTCCTTTTTTAAATTTGAATGATGTTTGGTGTTTTAGATTACATTTGATAATTTTGTTCAATTTCCATTTTTAGCGGGCTAAAGAATAGTGTGGGAGCCGAATAATGGCGTATATTTGTTAAGTATAGGCCATAATAGACTAGGTTATAATTTTTGGAAGAGGCTAAAAATAGTGTGGGAGCGAAAAATGGAGGAGATATGTCCATAATGGTTAAAATAGACCAATTTAGCATTTCATTTCTTGACACATTCACATTCTTTACAATTATACAATTCTAAAGAGAAGGGTAAGGAAGAGAGAGAAAGTCTAGAATTCATTCTCTTTTCTATTTAGCATATCGTAACTGCATACATATCCTATCTAGTTTTCATTTCATTTCAAACCCATATACATTTTCAACCCATTTACATTTTAAAATATCAACCAAAATTTCATAGTTATTTCTAGAGAAAGAAAAGGGAAGAGAGAAATTCTAGAAGTCATTTTCTTTTCTAATTCACCATATCATAGCCACATACATTGTTGTCAAAATTTCACCCCCACAGGTAATTTTGATAACATGCATCGAAATATTCAAGTCCCGAAATTTTGCGCACATTGATTGATTTAGAGCAAACATCATGTTTCAATTTCTCTCGGATATTTTAACTCTCCCTTTAATGTTAGGACAACTCGAGAAAATGCGGGAAAAGGTTGTTAAAGAAATTCATGTCAAGGTTGATCCGTTTGGTGAAAATCAAAGTCCTAACATGGAGCAAGATTGGGACATTTTAGGGACAAAAGGCGCATTCATAACGACATTTATAAGCACAAATAGTCCGAAACACAATAGGACAAGCGGGCTCGAGTAGATGTAAAAAGAATATTTAAATAAATGGTCAGGCGATCAATGCAAAGTTATGGGACATATGGGGACAAAAGGTTAAGACATTTCCTAAATCAAAAGTTAGCACTAAGCATTTGGGACATCCGGGATGAAAAGACGAAGGGCGCGAAAAGATGGCGAGGCCGAGAACCAACCGGATCATGCCACGTGTCTCAAAGAAAAGTCAAAAGTCCAAGGGCAAGTTTTAAAGTGGTCTCAAACCAATAGGATAGTGCCACGTGTCCCAAGTATTTAGGGCCCCTGAATAAATTCAAAGTTGTAAAGCCCACGAAAGATGGAGGAGAGAAATTGCTTGTCAATGAGCCTGCCACGTGTCAATCCAATGGCGAAGTGAGCTCGTGAAAATATTTCAAAATCCGTTTTGAACCCTAATTCTTGAGTTCACCATAACTTTCGATCCAGAGCTTCCATTTAATTCTTTATATCAGCGGAAAATAATTACAAAATTCTCTAAACGATTAAAATCAATCTCGAGTTTTGGTGTAGTAAGAGAAAATTGAGAAACAATGTGTTCACTGGCAAAAATGACATTCCATATACATTTAATGCGAGAATGGGTTGCATTCTCCTGTAATCCTATCCAAGGTAACAGGTATGGTTTGTAAGGTCCCCATGCCAATTTAATGCACTGTAGTCATGAGGAATGGGCTTGCTTGCGTTCTCCTACGTTTTTGTCCCACAGGCTTGACCCATGCATGTAAAAGCCGATTTGGCTCGTTATCATCAATCTTGTCGAGTGAAGAGACATACACACAAAAATTTGAAAAGAAGTTGTTCATTCTTTATATTTACTTATCTACATCTTTCAATCTCTCCCTTCTTTTCTTCTCTAGGGTTGAAAATGGAGTTGGAACCTCCTCCCTTGCTCCGTAATGGCGTTTTTGCCTTTTCTAAATGATGTTCAAACTTAAATAGCACATAAAACGTGTTTTGTGATGCATCCGTGCCATCCTTCCTCGTTTTTGCTTGTCATATTCTATAATATCTTATTGCCAAAACATATTTGAATGTTAACTTTGGAAAATGTTCATGGAGTTTTAACATTTTGTGTGAAATCTATCCTTGGGCACCTGATGCATCTAAGTCCATCCTTCCCATTAGCTCACCTCTCTTTGTCCCATGGGGATTGATAGATGTCCAACATTCTCCTTCTGGAAAATGTATCACCGTTTTAGTGTAGGCTTTTGCTATTCTCTCTCTCTCTCTGTCTCCTTGGCATGGTTAGATTAGGATTAGATTAGCTTTCACCTTCTGCATTTGGAAAGCTTGTGGCAGTAGTTTAGGAGTAGGAACTAGCCTTCTCTGGAGATTCCTCTCTGGTTTACAAGTCCCACGCTGGAGAAGGTTTCCATGTTGTGCAATCACAACATTGATGCTGAACAAGTCAACCTGATGAAGCATGATGTGCATCCAGGTGCCTTGATTTTCGCACTAACATGATATAATGTTGATTCAATTTCATTAAATTCCTATACATTTTATCCTATTCATATTTTCAATCGAACCTAAATTTCATATTTATTTCTAGAGAGAATATGAGAAGAGAGAAAAATTTATATTTATAAAAATCGGTCATAGAAATAAGTTGATAAATTCATACTCTATATTTACATAGTAGTTTTGAGTAAAATATAGCTTTTCAAGAAAAATCATAAATACAACATATGAAATCCACAATTCTTTTAAGTTTTGGGATCTACCACAAATTCACGCAATAATGCAGGGTTAACAAAAGGACTAGTATGGAAATCTCCGACACTTATAGTGGCAACACCTTTAACAAAAAGAAAATTAAAAAAGGGTAGTTAACGAGTATGATAGGAGTGAAGTGGCGTGAGCAAGTGGAGGAGAAAGTGGGTTTGGTGGAGCATGTGGGTAGCTCAACCACCCATTAAAACCTGTCATTATCTTTGAAAATAATTCAACCACATTATTTAATGCCAGAAGCATAAATCACGTTGAAACCTTCTAACAATATAATTTAGCACCCCCATTAACCATTAACTTTTCACATGAGTTCAAAACCTTACACAATGTCTTTTGTACCTTTCTTATTAATTCAGGCTAATATTTTTATCCAACCAACATTTAGACAAGGTTACCACCAACCATTTAGAATAATTTTCCAACACTTAAAAGATCCATTGTGACACAAACCTTGGCTCACATTGTAAATTTAGTAAAAATGGATAAAGATAAATGGTGTCATATTTTTTCCTCTCGAGATAGACGCACCATTTCACTATGAAAAAAACAGAGCTCTAACTTGATCAATTTTCATTTTTCTCTCTCAATCTCGACTCTCATTCCACTCCTAAAATGCAAGCATTGGAACAGGTATTGATATAAATCAGAAGGGATCATATTCACCCTTCCATGGTTAAAAAAACTAGGTGAGATTCATGGTTTTGGAAAGTCAATCTTATCCCGTAAATCATTTTTAATTTGAAAAAGAGTAGAGATGAGTGGTGAGGAGATTATTGCAAATTGTTACGAGTTGTGATTTTCTTGACTATGTGTGTGTTCATGGATAAATTAGATATGCTATGGAAATGAAGTTAAAACCTATAACCTCAAAGCATGAACCTAATCTACACTAAACCATCATGATAAGAGATAAACAAGACTAACATCTATCATTGTATGAACTAGATTAAATCTAAACTAACATGATAAAGCTACTCTCTACTCTTTAGATCACTTAATTAAACATTGAACCTAAGAAGATCAACTTAGCAATCAAAGGTGTGATTAGTTGTTTTATGGTTCTCAAGCTTTCAAGAATGGAGTCTCACCATTAATGGCTTCAAGGCCAATGGTTCTCTCTATTTACTCAAAACTTGGATTATGGATGCAAATGGAGGAATTAGCTCAACAATGGAGGAAGGAAAGATTTAGATCAAATGCCTTATTAGCTTGGCTAATGCAAATGAGCTCTTAAGCTTTCTTAGGCTTGTTTTGGCTTTAGCTTATGTAAATTTGTGTTTTTTGAATGGATAGGCTTAGCCTTGTATTTATAATTTTTGGTTTGGAAGAATTTGGAATTTGGGTGCATGTGGGACTAAAGCTGAAAAGCACTTTAGGATTAGATTAGGATAAACATGCTTTAGGCTTAGTTAAGCTTGGTTTAGGATAGTTAAACTTTATTAGCAAGTGATTAGAGACTCAATGAGAGTTGGGAGGGGTCTAGATAACCAATTGTGGCTGATAGATAGCCTACAAAGCTTAATAGATGTGGTCTAGAGAGAACTAGGGAGGTTCTGAATGGTTGAAAGGAGGAATGTTTAGCTAATAAGAGAGATATTAGCCAAATAATCTGATTATAGGAGGAATGTGACCAAGAAGGTGTCGTGCATGGGCATCCGAGAATGGAGCAAAGAAGGGGGAATTAACGAAGTGTCGTCAATTGGTTGAATTGGATGAAATGCTAAGCATAAACATATTTTAGGTGTCTACATTTTCCCCTCTTTGAGGTGGCGTAAGCGACATCACTTCAAAGAAAGTAGACAAGCATAGACAAGTAGAAAGTTTTGAACGGATAGAAGAAAAAATGAGTAGAATGGAGGATGTCCCCTCAATTGTCGATGGGGTGATGAAAGAGGTTGATCGACGATCGAAAAGATGATAGAAAGAGAACAAAAGAAAGAATAGTGTGAAGAAGAAAGGGGATATAGAAGAAAAGGAGTATGAGGAAGGGGGAATGAGCTAACATCCATCCAATGCCTTCTAAACAACTTTATTTTCATCATATTGCTAGTGATCTTCATCATCGGTCCTTATTAAAAAGAATGAACAAAAGTGTAGTATGACATGAAAAGTCCATATATGAACAAATTTCCATTGCTAAAAACACCAACTCCATGCAACATACAAAATGCAATGCAATACGAGAAAGTAAAAGCTTCCTAACTCCATGCAACATACATAATGCAATGCAATAAAAGAAAGTAAACAAGATAACCTAATAGAGAAACAAGACACAATGTTTTTGTTATCGAGCTTCAGTTCCAACCTGTGTGAATTAATGACAAGGGTTAAGACGGTTCCCAAAGCAAGGATACATGTAAGGGGAATATCGAAGGACACTTGGGTCTGATAAAAAAACAATGTGCACTACGAAACAGTACTGGGTAACTCATTATGCCCCAAAGTACATACGAAGTAAGCAACCTGTAGCTTTGTTGATGGAGGTAGATCAAGATGATCCGCGAGTCACACACATGAACATGTGAGAACCAAAGAGTGATGTTTTGTAGAGATGATTTTATTTTTAGAAGTTTTCTCAAACATTTTAGAAGTTTTTAAACATATTTGAATGTTTTTGTTGATTTTGAAAGTTTTCTAAAACTATGTACAGGAAGACAAGGAAGCATGGATGCCCTTAGAGATAGATGGGTTGCATCAAGGGCATAAGGCCACGTGCGTGTATGAGAAAGGTGAAGATGTAAAATGCCCTAGTGATTAGGTGGGAGTATTCAAAGGAAAAAAATTTCATAGGTAGAAGCGGAACCCAAGGCCATTATGGATAGGTTTAACATGATGATGAATGTAAACCAATGAAGTGCTTTGAGAAGAAGTAAAGATGCCCCTAATGCATAAGTTGGCCTAAAAGCACATGATAGAAAGGAAGGAGAAGATTGTGTTTTGAAAGGGGAAAAAGGTGTCTAAAAACATGACAAAAAGTATTCTTATACACATGGATGTTTTGAACGAAGTAGAAGAACGATGTGAATGATATGAATGTAGCTTAGAAGCCTCGCGATGAAGAAGTGATTTACCAAAGGCACAAATATTGGGATGAGATATAGACTAGAGTAAGAGTTTGAACAAGGTCCAAAAAAAGACACTTGGTAACATACTAATCCTACCTACTCATAGAGATCCAGTGTGTGCACATGGAATTTATTACCTCTTGAAGGGAAGATTTAATAGACAACAAGTGAAGACACCCTAGCCAATGTGTAGGGATGATTGATTTTTATAGGTGATGGGTGATTTGTGAATGAAGGGTGGAAGGATAGCCATACATTGCTCCTTGCTACCAGCCATGCATCCATAGCCCCAACGGAGATGCATTTGATTCTAATCGCAACATTTCTCTCTACCATCAGGCATCCATAGCCCTATAGAGATTATTGGAAATACCCCAAGAGAGAATTATTTATCAATTTGATTTTGCTTTTAGCTTTTAGCTTTTGATTTTTGATTGATTTTGATTCTTTTTCTTTCTGAAAACTTATTTCAACTCTCTTGTTTGATAAGGGGTTAAGAACCATAGATGGCTTGATGGAAGGAGGTGGAAGTGATTGTGATGACGACATTGGCTAGTGTCAAAAAATATGTCCAAAATTTCTTCGCAACAAGTTTATTAGATGTTTGAATGTGATTGGATCTCTAAAAGGTCAGTCGTTCTTTAATTTACCAAGGTGATGAAAGACCAGGGTCAAATAGATACCATAGATATAAATGTCACAAAATGCGTGTGAAAAGTCTAACCACAATATCACCAAAGGGATGAAGATGGTAGGAAGACTTGCAGAAGAATGATAAGAAAGGGAAGAAAGAAACATCCATGATTATGCAACACCCGATTGCAATATCTCGATCTTTGTACCTTTGATTTTTGTTGTGTTTTCTCAATGTTTTTGTATTTTTGCATTATTTTTATTTTTTGATTTTTGATAGTTTTGGAAAGTTGGGAACACTAGAGTCATTATGTATGGTAATATCCAACAACAATGTCATGACTTCCTTAACAAGGAGACTAGGTGTGTTTGTTTATCAAGAGTTATGTTATCTTTGATATCGATGATCAAGGTGAGCTCGTACTCAAAAATGATAGATTTATCCTTAAACAAGGATTGTTCATGTGGAAGCTTGAGTTCCTATCCATAGGTGTTGATGGCGAATCGCAGCACTTCAATGTCCGCAACACGATGGGTTGCATGACTCTCGACGTATTGCATAACATGGAGCTTTTCCCAAGTGTGGGACCTTGCAAATCGGAAAAGCTCTCCGGATGAAGGCGCGCTCCTATTCCTCTGCTTCAGATGCACACGTAGAAAATGCAGAGGGTTTACTAAAAACCTAATCTAACTTGCCAAGGAGATAGGGTAAGAAAATGCATAAAATAAAACCTAAACTACAAAGGTGATGCACCGAGGAATGAAGAACACCTGTCTTGCCAATAAACACAGACCATTATAATGCAATGCAAGATCATACACAGATAGCCGATTCACGGTGAAAGATTAGGGAATGCAAATGAATACGAGAGAGGTTGAGAATCATCCACAAACATGCATTAATTTTCTCAAAGATTGATACAACACACCGCAAAATGCCAAGAGGCAAGGTTGCATTACGCTTTTAGATGGGAGGTTTGATCTCCACAATTTCACTGCCCAAAGAGAAGAAGGGAGGGGCAAAACAAGAATGTCCAACCTTTAGAAAGAAGCCCCTCCTTACAATTTATAGGAGGAAAAAGAGAGGGAGAAGAGAGGAATTCGAAATCTACCCCAACCACCTCCAGAATGCACTTAACTCATCTCATAATGATGGTAGGTGAGAACCCCAGTGAACCCAAAAGTGGCGAACTGTATTTTTCATTTTTAAGAATTTTTTCTCACCCAATTAGTGGTGAGGACCTCGTAAGCTTTCCAAAAGTCCAACCTTGCATGAATCCGAGCTCCCAGTCAAAAGTTATGGCCATCTGAATATCTGCGCCAGGGTCTGCTTCCTGTCAGCGCTCAAAATGTTGTGCCTCCTGAAGGTGCGCCTTGGCGCATCCATGTGTGTGTCGACATCCTCTTACGCTGTTAAGGGTGCATACTTTTCTCTATTGACACTCCGTGTCATGCACCATTTTTTGTGCGCGGGCGCATCGTTCTGCTGTCGACACTACTATGTGTCATGCGCGCCACTTCGAGCCTGGGTACACCATTTGCCTGCCGACATCCATTTTCGTGGCACCACTGCAGGCGCGCGCACTGCTTGCGTTTGCCTCAAAATCCATTGTCATGCGCCATATTCACCCTTGGCGCACCATTTTCCTGCCGACATCCATTGTCGTAGGCTACAATGCGCCTTAGGCGCGCCTGTTTCTCTATCGACATCCATTGTTGTGCGCCACTTGTACATGCGCCTGGGCCACCGTTTGCCACTGTCGACATCCATTGTATGCGTGCACCACTTCTATGCGCCTTGGGTGCACCATTTTCCCTGTCGACATCCATTTTTCGTGCGCCATCTTACGTGCGCCTTGGCAGCACCATTTGCCTTGTTGACATTCGTGTCGTGCGCCACTTCGCAATGCGCCAAGGGAATGTCATGGATTTGAGCTTCTTTGATTTCTCCATTCTCCTGCTTGTCTATATCTACCTGGGGGAAAAGATATATACAACAATTTGGCGACTCAATGGGATCACCTGCCTGCTAGGTAGAAGATCAGTGGCCTTTTAGTAATCCATTGGGCATGGAGTCATAAGCAATAACCTAAAACCAACCTGATATCTGATCCCGATCCTGATATCGCAACCCCTTCTTCGAGAGCACGCTGAACTATAGAAATCCAACCTAGGAGCAACAAAACTTGTGCCAAGGCACTTAAGGAACCGAAACCTAACTACAACAAGACAATGTGCATACACACTTAGAGGAATTGAAATCTAGGCTAATATTTACAAGGGTAAACCTTTTCCTTTTAGTAGCAATGTTTAAGATAGATTCCGTTAACCGGAATCGGAGTTCTCCTCCATCCAAAGTAGACAATTAGAAGGCATTACTACTTTTACATCCCGTGACCACGTAGGGGCCACTCCAAATGGCATCAAACTTGGAATGCCTTCCTGGTTTTGCCCGATCTGCATCCCATTTCAGAACTAAATCCCCTTCTTAGAAGGTCCTTGCTCTTGCTTTCTTATCAAACCATCTTTTTACTAAGGCCTGATCTTTCTCAATTGTTTGAACTGCATGTTCTCTAATTTCTTCCAATTCCATCAACTCTACATACCTGGCCTCCATTGGTTCAAACTCAGCCAACTCCAACTGCTTCATGAACTCCAATGCAGGCAGTTCTAATGATATAGGCAATACTGCCTCTTTTCCATAGACCAACTTGTAAGGGGAATTACCCAGTGGACCTCTTTGGTGTTATTACATTAGCCCATAATGCTGATTTTAGCTTGGTATGCCATGTTATTTGATTTTCATCCAGTCCTCACGATGATTCTTAGCAAATTTTTGTTCGTGGACTCTGCCTGTCCATTACCCTGCGGGTAATAATTTGAAGAGGTGCTCAAATAGATTCCATTCTTGACAGCCCATTCTGTAATCTTGGAACCTATAAATGCCAATGCATTTTCTAATATGATAGTGGCCAGCACACCGAACCTGGTCACTATTCCTTCATAAAAGTCTAGTATGTTAGACACATTTGCTTCTTTGAGCGCCTGCTGTTGCTTTGGTCCACTTGGTGAAATAGTCTGTTGCTGTGAGAATCCACTTGTGGCCTTGGCTTGAGTTTGGGTTGATGACCCCGATGAAGTCCAATCCCCATTGCATAAATGGTTGGTCAACCAAAATTGGGTGCAATGGGAGCGCTGCTAATCTTTCTTTGCCTATGAAGAGTGCACATTTCTTGCACTTTCTTATCCATGTATAGCTTGATCATCTTTGAAGACTGTCGGCCAATAATACCCTGCCTTCATTATCTTGAGAGTACATTACTCGTGGGGCAAAATGTCCTCCGGAATCTCCATCGTGAAAATATCGTAACACCCTCTCAATTTGACCTATCCTAATGCACCTCAATTGAACTCCATTGATGTCTTTCTTAAACAAAACACCATCAACAAGCACATATGGAATGGCTTGTAATTTGAAGTATCTCCTCTTTGCTTTTCTCATTTTCTCGGAGGGCATAGGCCTATCTATAGGAAGTGTATCACATTAAGGTCCAACAAGGAGTAGGCACATCATCATTTTCTTGTTCTTGATCATCATGTAGTACCAGGCGGTCTCTTTTTCATTACCTGCTTGAACTTGTTAACTCAAGGCTAGGCTGCTCACATAGTCCCTTCCCACGTACTAGTTTGGTGACCTTGATCTCGATGTCATATTCCATGACACGAGTTATCCATCTGCATGTTTCTCATTCGGATCCTTGTTTAGAAGGAAGTCCCCGACTCCATGAGAGACCAATAATTGGATCTTATTGTTTGAGACTAGGTGCTTGAATTTCTTTAAGCTCCCGATTCTTGCAAGAGACATGCTTTTCAATGAAAGAGTATCTAGTTTCGTATTCCTCCAAGCCTTGATTGAAGAAAGCAACCGGTTGTTCTAATCCTTCTTTGTTTTGTTGTACCAGATTGCAGAAATTATGTCCCCACCACCAAAGGCATATACCACAGAAGTCCTTGGAGAAGTCGGATTGACAAGAGTCGGAGCTTGAGATATAGCCTCTTTTATTGCCTCAAAACTTGCCTTGCCTTCAGATGTCCACTTAAATGCCATACTCTTCTTTAACATCAGCGTTATTGGCTTCACGAGAGTAGCAAAATTTGGAACAAATCTACGGACAAAATTGATCCTTCCCAAGAAGCTTTGAAGAGCCTTCTTGTGACTTGGCAATGGCAATGCTCGAATTACTTCAACTCTTTCTGGGTCAATCGTCAACCCTTCCTTTGAAACAATATGGCCTAGAAGTTTTCCCTCATGAGCCAAAAATATGCATTTTTTGGGATTCAATGATACCCCAAATCTTCTACACCTTTGAAATACTTGCCTCAAATGACAGAGGTGATCCGCTGCATTTTTTGAGAATACAGTGATGTCGTCAAGATATATTAGAACTATTTTATTGATCAACCCCTTAAATGCCATATCCATTGCCCTTTGGAAAGTGGCCCCAGCATTTGATAGCCCAAATGGCATCTTCTTGTAGGCATAGGTTCCCCATTTGGTGGTGAAAGTGTCTTGAATTGGTCATCTTCTTTCACCATCACCTGATTATACCCTGAGTAGCCATCTAGGAGAGAGAATCTCTCTGAACCGGATACTACTTGCAATATTTGTTCCATTGAAGGAAGTGGGTAATGGTCTTTGAGAGATGCCCTATTTAGGTCTCGAAAATCTACACACAACCTGATTTCTCCGCTCTTCTTCCTGACCGAGACCAAGTTTGCAACCCGGAGTGCTTGATCGGGAATATAATGCTTGCCTCTATTAGCTTATTTAGCGCTTTCTTCATTAGAGGTTCAATGTGAGGGTTGGCGGTCTCCTTCGCACGATGGGCTTAGCATCTAGATCCAATTCTATGGTATGTTGTGCCAAATTTGGATCGAATCCTCTTAAATCTTCATAGCTCCAAGTGAAGACATCTGGAAATTCTTGGCAAAGTTGTATGAAATCTGATTTCTCTGCTCGGTGGCCACTTTACCAATTTGAAGAGTTTTGCCTTCCCAACCTAGGAATTGGCTCGAATCTTCTCTCTCTCTTGACCAGACAATATGTTAGCCTTTTCCTTATGGAACCGGTCGTTAGGGTCGAAGATAGACTCCAATGTTACTAAACCCTTAGGAAGCTTATTTGTCCGCAATCGCACTACTTGATCCCCATCTCTTCTTTGCTCTAATCTGTCACGATTCCTAGTGAGAATTCAGCCTCTTCTTGTAAGAAATTGACGATCATTGATCATTCTCAAACACCTGCCAGCTTGTGTTATTATCTGGAACTGTTGGCCTCACAATCACATGGATATGTGGCTATGTTTTTCCCCTTCTGATGTTGTCAACCACATCAAACGTTGCTCCAACTGCTGCGAGCCTATCTGCATGACTTCATTTTTCTTCCTGGGTATGGACACAATGTTGAAAGCTTTGAAATCCTCAATGAGGTCCCATACCCTATTCTTGTAGCTCTTCAGCAAGTCGTTCTTTGTAGCATGTTGTCCCCTAACTTGGTTGATGATTAGCTCGCTATCTCCAAACACCTGCAAGTTCTTTATGCCCCTTTTCCTGGCCCAATGAATTCCATGAATCAATGCTTCGTATTCAGCCGTGTTGTTTGAACAGAAAACTGAAACGAAAAGCTGCAAAATATTTGATGTCTTGTGGTGAAATCAACATTGCACCACCTCCAGCACCTTCTCTGCTTCTCGAACCATCGAAAAATAATTTCCAAACTTTGTTTTCATAATTTTGTTCAGGCTGAATGATGTCGGGAATGGGTGAATTTTCTTCGTGTATACAATAAACGCCCAATTCGATTCTTCAATTTCCTTGTATGGGTCAAATTCATGACTCTTGTTTGCCCATTCATCCAAAGTTAAATCAGGAATTCCCTCAACCTTAGTACCAGTTTCTAGATCACTTGAACACTCCTCCTGATCAAAAGCCAAGCAATTTGCATTGATAGGACCTGATACATGAGGCTCAATATGGAAATTGGAAATTGGTTCGACTGACATTCTTGCTTTGCTCCATACCTTGTCCTAAAAATCATGTGTGACCAATCTGCAGATAAATATCCACCGATTTTTGCAGTGAAGTCTCTTGATAGACACAATGCAAAGAGTGGCGGAAGGTCAATCACAGACACATCTTGCAGAACTGTAACATTAGGACAGAATGTAGTGTTAGGCTTAACCCTTGATGACTCCAACAGCTCTACTTGCCATTCCATCTAGTGCACTTACTCCTTTTAAGCACTGGCTCATATTTCAAACCCAGTTGATCCGCTATTTGCTTTGGCATCACTGAACTACTTGCTCCTAAATCTATCATGCAGTTGTGTACCAAGTGGTTTCCAACAATCAACGAAACATAGAATGGTGGAGGCTTCAAATTTTTCCTTGTCTGGCCCCCATCATGTTGCACTGCATTAGTGAGAACTTTCTCATGTCCCTGGTTTAACACATTTGTGGCAGACCAATTAGCCATTGAAGCTTGCATAAATCTCGTTGCCACAGGATCGCAAGTGATTCCCACATGGAAATGTTCACATGTGTCTTCTTCATTTGATCGATGATGTTGAAGGGGATGAATTGTCCTTTTGATGTCCTTGTTTGGCACAACCTTTTCGGAGCTTGAGCAACAGTACGCGTGTGTTGCTTGCAACAGGTACCTTAGGCTGATTTTGCACATTTGGAGCTGCGTTTGGTCTATCGATCCCTTGTTGTGTAGGAGTGGACCGAGAAACAACTGGATTACACGTTGTCCCTCTCCTATATTTCTCTTCTTTGACCGTGTGTTGCAGCCACGCCTTGAAAAGGTTGTTGGTTAACTCCACGAAGTCTTCCGTTTGCCGATTGGCCAATGTGGTTTTACATTGGAGGTCCTTCTTGTTGCGTTTGTTCTTTGCTTTGATTCTCCTCCCGGCTTGGTTCTTGACGCACACTAATGGTTTGCACCATCAAAGCCTGATTTAGTGTGCCATTGAAACACGCCCGATTGTCAGGGTAGATTGCAAGGTAACACCAGTCGTATTCCCGTGCCATGTTAGTTTGTTTGGGGACCAAAGCTCTTGAGGACGTCGTTGCATTTGGATCATACGGTCAAAATGGCCTGGCACTTGAGGTTGTCCTTGGTTTTGGTTTTGATTTGCGGCTGAGGTGGCGGTCTATTTTGTTGGTATGGGGGCCTAGCTTGATGCTTGCTTGAGGCCGATACGGTCTAGCACTTTGAGCTTGCTTGTCTTTTGATAGTCACAAGCTCATTTCCAAGGTTCTGTAGCTGTTTCATAACCTCCTGCAATTCCTTTGAAGTATCTGAAGAAGTCAATGCCCCATTATTGCTTTGATTTCTAGGAGTTGGAATGGGATTCAACTCTAGTGCTTGACTGTCAGTAGGATTTCCCATATCCGAATAGAGAGGCATTGGTGGCCTTGTGCAAGCTTGCCTGGCACTTGGATCAAGCAGTTCTGCTCTCGATAGTTTTGTGTCGTAGGCCCCTGTGCGTTGTCCCTCCCATTGATTGGATCATCATGGCTATGTCTAAATTTATAGCCTTTAAGAAATAAAGGAATGCTCCTTCGGCGGTTGGTCTCACACAATTATTGGAATCTGTCCCATGTCCTTTGGAATCAAGTTGAAATCATGTCATTTGTTCATTAGGAGCCCTTTTGATTGTTGTTAGCTGTTCAATAAAGATAAATTGTCCGCCCTCTCCCGAATTGGTTGCAGTAAAGAGCTAAACAAAGTTGGTTCCAATTGTAATAGACCTCGGCCGCTAGGCTCCTAAACCATTGTAAGGCCTTACCTTTGAAAGATGAAGCCAACAACTTGACTGCAACATCCATTTCATTTATTTCGTGGATTGTACATGCATTAGCAATATCCTAGCTGTGATCAATAGGAGTAGTATGATTTTCTCCTGTAAAATAGGGTATATTCTTTAGTGCTGCAACTGGAATTTGATTATGAGCATTTAGGGCAAGTGGACTACTACCCGTGAAATTGACAAAGGGATTCGGTGGTAGATGTGCCATTATGATTGGCCTAAGAACCCTAGTCGATGCGAGAAAAGGTCTACCAGGTGGAGGTGTAGACAGAGTCCAGTTAGGTGGAGATGGTGATCTTTGTGGTCTTCTTCCTCTCCTTCCTCTGCACTGTGAAAGTTGTAAGTGGACAAATAGCCCTCTTCTCAAGTATTGGACTTGGTTTGAATTCTTCTCATATGCAGGCAACTTTTGTCTACACCGCATTGAATTCTATCCCTTCGAGTCACCGATGTGTTAGAAAAAATGAGCCTCAAAAGGCAGATTTCTTAAGTTACACACCAAACTCCGACGATATTTAAAAATAGAATTTTAAAAACTTGTATTTTGAGATTTTAGAGTTTGGAATTTGATTTGGAATGACACTCCAAAAAACCCAAAATGCCGAGACTTCCAAAACACAAATCCGAAAATCAAAAAACCATGAAATTTTGAAAGTCAAAATCTCAAAAATCTAAGAATACCCTTTTGTAGATTATCCCCCGATCTATCAACTGGTGAAATTTTGACTTGTTTCGAGCAAGTTAAGTCCTTGAAAATTGATTTCAAAGTTCAGCCTGGAAGGTGAAAAAACTGAAACTGTAAAACTTGCAATTTTTAAGTCTGAATTTCTTGAAAGTTCCTTCAAATCTGTGGAATGGCCTCTTGCTCCCATCGGGCGTGCCAAAACTCGTTGATGGTGAATTGCAGCACCTTCAATGTCTCGCAACACGATGGGTTGCGACTCTCAGTACGATTGCATAACATGGAGCTTTTCCCAAGTGTGGGACCTTGCGAAATCGGAAAAGCTCTCCGGATGAAGGCCGGTTCCTATTCCTCTTTTCAGATGCACACATAGAAAATGCAGAGGGTTTACTAAAAACCTAATCTAACTTGCCAAGGAGACAGGGGTAAGAAAATTCATAACATAAAACCTAAACTACAAAGATGATGCACCGAGAATGAAGAACACCCGCCTTGCCAATAAACACAGACCATTATAATGCAATGCAAGATCATACACAGATATGCCGATTCACAGTGAAAGATTAGGGGGATGCAAATGAATACAGAGAGGGTTGAGAATCATCCACAGACATGCATTAATTTTCTCCAAAGATTGATACAACACACTGCAAAATGCCAAGAGGCAAGGTTGCATTACGCTTTAGATGGGAGGTTTGATCTCCACAATTTCACCTACCAAAGAGGAGAAGGGAGGGGCAAAACAAGAATGTCCAACCTTTAGAAAGAAGCCCCTCATTACAATTTATAGGAGGGAAAAGAGAGGAGAAGAGAGAAACTCAAATCTACTGAACCACCTCCGAGAATGCACTTAACTCATCTCATAATGATGGTAGGTGAGAACCCAAGTGAACCAAAAAGTGGCGAACTGTATTTTGCATTTTTAAGAATTTTTTCTCACCCAATTAAAGATATCTAGTCGTAGT
Source organism: Taxus wallichiana var. yunnanensis (assembly GCA_018340775.1). Lineage (NCBI taxonomy): Eukaryota > Viridiplantae > Streptophyta > Pinopsida > Cupressales > Taxaceae > Taxus > Taxus wallichiana. The sequence goes on along the minus strand of JADAXU010000122.1, from coordinate 60,770 downwards.
TGGATAGAGGACCTCGTAAGCTTTCCAAAAGTCCAACCTTGCATGAATCCGAGCTCCCTGTGAAAAGTTATGGCCATCTGAATATCTGCGCCAGGGTCTGCTTCCTGTCAGCGCTCAAAATGTTGCGCCTCCTGAAGGTGCGCCTTGGCGCATCCATGTGTGTGTTGAAATCCTCTTTTGTGTGCCTTGGTGCATCTATGTGTGTGTGTGTTGACATCCATTGTCATGCACCACTTCGTGCGCCTTGGGCACACCGCTTTGCCTATCGACATCTATTGTCGTGCGCCATTTCAAATGCGCCTTGGCTTGCCACTGTTGCCTCGACATTTCCGTGTCGTGCGCCACTTCTATGCGCGAAGGGAATGTCATGGAATTGAGCTTCTTTGATTTCTCCATTCTCCTGCTTGTCTATATCTACCCGGGGAAAAGATATATCTGACAATAGGTTTACTGCTTTTACGCCAAACTTGATGGTTGCATTGATGTATGATTTTGAATCACGCTTGACTTTGATCCCTAAGACTGGTGGAGTTGTTGGGAGCTTTGGAGCTCTTGGAAATTTTGACCTAAGCTTGATAATGAACTTGTTTGGGTTTCTTATAAGTTGATGCATGGCTTGTCTGATCTCAAGAAAGAGAATAAAGTGAACGTGTGGACGTTTAGAAGTAATGCGAAATGACCGTGGGCTTGCCAAAACCATTGATAGAAGAAATATGTGATGAATGAAAAGGATATGGTCCAAGAATTGAAGAGGATGGGCTACGAGGAGGTGAGCCACTGATAGAAGGTAACGAAGGGCTGCTAGAATATGGCCCTAAGATGGAAGCAATTGGGCTACAAGTACATAGTCCAAGAATATAAGAAGATGACGAAAGGCTACTAGGGTGTGGCCCAAGTATAGATGAGGAGGGAATACTTGGAGGTGTCCCATAGATAGAAGAGGAAGAAGGGCTACTAGGACATGGCCCAAGAATAGAAGGTAATGGGATACCAAGAGGTGACCCACAAGTAGAAAATGGAGGGCTACTAGAATGTGGCCCAAGAATAGAAAGAAGATGATGGGCTACTCAAGATGACCCAAGGAGAGATTTTGTTTGAGGAATGATGATTGATAAGAAATGAGTGGGCAATGAGAAGATAGGCCATGATCAATGCTATACCTAGACAACTCATCATGCTTAGAAGAAGGTGAAGATGGGATAGAAGAAGAATCAAGTTCCATGAACTTAGGCTCCTCATCTATGTTATGATATAAGGAATCAACTTATTTTTCCCAATACACGATTGTGTAAAGTTCTTGAAAGAATCCTTGTTTTCAATCCTCTAAAGGGATATCATAGTGTACTCGATTGTTTCTTCATTCTGAGAGAAATCAATTAGTAGAGGTTTTTTTCTTCGACTATAAAGGTTGAATAAAAGAAACATGTCCGATAAGGGGAGAAGATTGATTGAAATAAGAACATGACTCAAGAGAGGAAGTGGGATTGGTGGTAGGCATCTCATGAATGGATGATTTGGATTTGGACCCGATTTCTTTTTTAGAAGACGATGCAATGTAGGAGAGAAAATAGGATCACATAGCCATCTCGTTAGTTGTGACGTAGGAGTCAAGTTAGATGATTGATTAGAGGGAATCCAATTCATGGAACTCTTTGACGGAGGAAGGGGTCATCGAGGTGACTAATGAAGTAGGTCCTGTGAAGAAAGGGAGGACCGTGACTCAAGAACTAAATCAGATGTTCAATTGATGGAACTTGGAGTCGCATGAGTCTTTAAATGAGGAAGACATCATTGAGGTGATTTGGAATAAAGGTCTTACGAAGGAAGGGAGGACCGTGATTTGAGATTTGATCTAGGGGTATCCAAACAATAGTTGGGATCCAAAACTTTATAAGAAGAGTGGGAATCTGAATGGTAGTTTGGATCTGAATCAGAAGAAGAGGAGTGGGGGGAACTTGAATAATAATTTGGATTAGAAGATCATCCAAATCATACCACCGACTATGAGCTGAAGGTGGGGAACAGGGTACCCGAGTGGGCCCTCTAGCACGAAGAACCAAATGAGGTTTAGTTGTAATGGGAATATTTTGATTTGAATTGCTAAACCTAGGTTCCATATTGTTGTAAATGTGAGAAACTCACGCGATAGTTAGTCATTTGTTGGTATTGTTTTAAGCACAAATGTCTAGATCTAGATAGTGTGATGGAAAACCTTCAAAGGGAAGGAAATTCCATGTCGATTCAAGGAAGCATAATGGCAACCAACTAGACATTGCATAAGTATGGAGATGTGTGCATGATTTTCCGAAGAAGGTCTAAGGAAAATAGACATTGTGATGACGTAATCTCGATGAGATCGAAAATGATTGTCCTAGAAAATAATTTTTCCAGATGAATAATCACAAGGAACAATCATGCAAGTGTGAAACACAAAGCCAATCAACAAGGAAATACACCCTATGAAAATGCGTGTGCAAAGTAATAGTTCGATGTAAAATATGATCAACACAATGTCAATATTTATGTCAAGCTCGAAATGAACAAGGTGTAAATATTAACAAAGGGAGATCAAATGATGAATCAATCCAAACTATGATGATGATCTTGAAATCAAGATCAAGTGGCCATCAAAGATATGAGGACACATCCACACACTTTAGACGTTTAACAACTCAGCCACAAACATGGATGAGTGTAAACAAACAAAAAAGTGGTGAACACTATCTATGACAACACTCCCGAAAGATGCCTTCTCTTGCCCCAAATGGGCAACAAGAATGCAAAGGTGTAGATCAAAAGATGGAAATGAACTAAGTGTCACTTGGGTAGAGCTTCGCCTCGTCCAAAGGTGAGAAAGAAGCTAAGCTAAGTGAAATGTCATCCAATTTCCATGATGAAAGGCACTTAGATCCAACTTAAGTGGATTCTTTGCCTTGTTCGAAAAACAAGGTTTTGAATCCAAACAAGTTATCACTTTGTGATGGCCAAGATGCAACAAAGGACTAGTAAAGTGGGCTCCAAGACAAAATGGCTTTCCTAATAAATTCTCTCAACTAGCTATTACAAATTTATCCATGAGCGGGGTGATTTACTAAAAAGTCGCAATGACTAGTTTGGGAGTATCTAGGATTTTCCCCTTTAAGCACAGTGGGAAGTAAATGCATCCATCGTGTACTTAAAAGGGTCACATAGGGACAACTTGTAATGCTATCTCACAAAGGAAAACTAATCAAGTGGGTAAGCGGAGTGCTTCCTGTTTCATCAACGAGGTTACACAGTGGTGGACTACTTTAGGATTCATGGAACCACCCCCATTATTATAGATTAAGGTGTTATGCCAAAGGGGTTATGTTCTAGTTGAGTAGATATAGATGTACCCTTTTCCGAAACCTACAATACAATGTTTTGAATATGGTGTGTTTTTTATTTTGCTTAGCTTAATGTGGTTTCAAGTAGCACACCATTTGGAAACCTACAAGAACACGTGTATTAGTGGGTTTGTGTTTTGTTTCATTTTGACGTCTTTCTTTGACAAATGATTTTGGTCCTACATACCAAGGTTAGTAATTTTCAAAAATGTCATACAAAGGAGATAAGATGTTGTTTTTGATTTCCTAGATCGTCCTAAGACGCAAGGAAAGAGCATACGTAACAAGGTATCTCACTCAAATTTGTAATAAATGGAAAATTCCTAAGTAAAATGTAAAAATGAGTTCCTTTTAACCAACTTTGAAAGCTAAATAAACCATTTTGCAAATATGAAGAAAGTGGTGAAACGTTTCTGATTCCCAAGATCACCTAGAAAGGCGCGAGGGAAGAGCATACATGCTCACAAATAAAGATGCAAATGTTTTTGATTAAGTTAGTCTAAAAAAACTTAATGCAAAGGAAACCTCTAAACCACTGTTAGAACCCTGCAAGAGTTAGAAAACCAAGAAAATAAAAAAATTCCAGAAATCCAATTTTTGCACTTTTTAAACAGTTTTTAGTAATTTGCATTTTTGGAGGTCTCCGGAGCATTTTGGGAGTTTTATGATAGAACATAGTAGATAAAAGGTATATAAATTTTATAATTTCCCTCACAAATCACACTTTTTTATCTTTCCGACGCTGTTCAAACTCTGAAAACGGGTTAATGAGTCAAAAGATATGATCAAAACAAGTAGCACTAAAAAATGTACAAATCCGGACTACACAGAGACACCTGCGCATCCGAATGACACATACGCACCCAAGTAGATAGGTACATGGGCAAGGTAAAAATGCAAAGTCAACAAAGTGGAGCAGACACCCAGTGCGCCTAGAGTGACGCATACGCGCCCTAGCCAACGGATATGCGCCCTAGCAAAAACATACAATTTTCCAAATTTTCACATAGTCAAGCCATTTACGCATATGCGTCCAGAGAGATAGATACGCATGCCATATGACAGAGATGAGTGCACATCCTTGTAGATGCAAAAATTTACAATTTTTTTACACAATGTGCACCCGACGCATACACGACCAAAGATGCGAGATATGCGTGCCAAACAATAGAGACACATGTGCATCCTTTTAGAAGTGAATTTTGCAAATGATAAGGACCTGTCGAGATAGGTACGTGCTTGTTCTAATAGGTATGCTAGGGGTTTTGACATGTACGCGCCTTTTTAGACACCTACGCGCACCCTATGAAAAACCTGCAAAAAAATAGATTTTCAAAATTTTCAAGAGCAAATAGGTTAGTTTTTAGTCAAAGTGTCCTATTTATATATCAAACCCACAAAATGTATATAAATTAAGGTCATTTATCTAGGGTTAGAAACAAAAATTAGGAAATAACAAGTGATTTAAGTAAAAACTTGAAAATGAACTTTGAAAAACCTAAAAGACCTCCATTAATGGAGGGTGGACATAAGTGTCCCACCGGGCGTGCCAAATGTGTTCATGGATAAATTAGATATGCTATGGAAATGAAGTTAAAACCTATAACCTCAAAGCATGAACCTAATCTACACTAAACCATCATGATAAGAGATAAACAAGACTAACATCTATCATTGTATGAACTAGATTAAATCTAAACTAACATGATAAAGCTACTCTCTACTCTTTAGATCACTTAATTAAACATTGAACCTAAGAAGATCAACTTAGCAATCAAAGGGGTGATTAGTTGTTTTATGGTTCTCAAGCTTTCAAGAATGGAGTCTCACCATTAATGGCTTCAAGGCCAATGGTTCTCTATTTACTCAAAACTTGGATTATGGATTCAAATGGAGGAATTAGCTCAACAATGGAGGAAGGAAAGCTTTAGATCAAATGCCTTATTAGCTTGGCTAATGCAAATGAGCTCTTAAGCTTTCTTAGGCTTGTTTTGGCTTTAGCTTACATAAATTTGTGTTTTTTGAATGGGTAGGCTTAGCTTTGTATTTATAAGTTGTGGTTTGGAAGAATTTGGAATTTGGGTGTATGTGGGACTAAAGCTCAAAAAGCACTTTAGGATTAGATTAGGATAAACATGCTTTAGGCTTAGTTAAGCTTGGTTTAGGCTAGTTAATTAGGGTTTAGGATAGTTAAAATTGATTAGCAAGTGATTAGAGACTCATTGAGAGTTGGGAGGGGTCTGGATAACCAATAACGACTAATAGATAGCCTACGAAGCCAATAGAAGTGGTCTAGAGAGAACTAGGGAGGTTCTGAATGGTCGAAAGGAGGAATGTTTAGCTAATAAGAGAGATATTAGCCAAATAATCTGATTATAGGAGGAATGTGACCAAGAAGGTGTCATGCATGGGCATCCGAGAATGGAGCGAAGAAGGGTGAATTAACGAAGTGTCATCAATTGGTTGAATTGGATGAAATTGTAAGTGTAAGCATATTTTAGGTGTCTATAGTGTGTATTGCTACATTTGTGGACGCCTAGGTAGAAAGTAGTGCTATTTTAAGTTTTCCATATTTGAACAATGAGAATGTTTAGAATCTTGAGCCTAGAAGGAGTTTTTTTGAGACATGGGTTTTGGAGGAGGAAGGAAATGATCAAGCTTTTATTCATTGTGGTGTTTGGAGAGGCAGTGGTGGAATTGTTGTTGATGATTAAATTAGGGCCCTTGAGGAATTTGAGCATGAATTCCCTAGATCAGCTCAAGACAAGGAAAGGCCATGCAATGGTTAAAACACTCGCATGCTCTCTCTCTCTCTCTCTGCTGTCATCATGATGTGTCCAACTCTATTTTCCATGGATTGGGTTATTCATTCCTAGGGGGATCGAAGAAAACTAGTTCAATGGCATTGATGTTCTAAGACAATGTTATGGAGATCAAAAAGGAAAGAGATTCTAAATTTGGAATGATAAGATCCATTATATGAGACTTTCCTATGATATTTGGCTTGTAAAGTTTGATAAATAGGATCCTTCATACTTGGTTAAGCTTTACTTCTTTTTGTTATTTAGCTGGTAGTGTAGGTATAGCACAGGGTGGCAGCCTTAGACATGCCATCCACCTCAAGGAAACTCAAATCAGTTACCATTAACGCACCACTTAAGTATATGGTGGCCGTTTGGAATGGATCTAGTGGAAAGGTGTTTGGGAACTTCAAGAAAGTGCAAAACATGGAAGCTTATCCAAATCCTCTGAAACGTTTGATTGAATGCCTAGAAGAATGATGAATCCGTGTGGAATACGGGTGAACACTCTTGGAGAACCTCATGTTCTTTGGATGCTAATATTATCAGGAATGGTTCATCTCCCCTTATCTTGCATAATTCTCATACTTTAGTTTTTCTTTTGCAACGAAATATAATTTTAAAAGCTTAGGATTATCATACATTTAATTGTTTTATAATAACTTGTTGTAAAATAATAAAATGTCGCATCGTAACTCATGTAATCAAAATAACCATTTTGTAGTCAACCATGAACTTCAACCATCATTTTGAGGAGATTTAGAAAACTTCTGGCCAAACTAGATTACTACATTGTTGTTTTATCGACAAGTTGAAGTTGATTTCCTAGTAAATATGTTGACCATCTCTTGGTTTAAATAGATAAACTACGACTTCCAGAGACTTGTAAAGTAACCTTCGTAACTCTAGAAAGGGGAGGTTATGTTTCCTTTGTGTACCTTGTTATGTGAGGTGTCACTTCAATATTTGGATTGACCCCGAATGAACTTTTGTGACCTTTTTGACCCCCTATAAGCCTGTCACACTGTTTTGCAGTGGTAGGAAGATGTTAAATCTAAAAAGTTGGTTTTCGTTTTCAACCACCATTTGAAACCTAGATAGAGAAATTAATATCCGTATTCAAAAACCTCTAGTGTTTTTACTAGACAATTGCATGGAACCTTTAGTTAAGGGAAAACAACTTTTCTGTATAGTTTGGCAAAGAGATTTTGTAGACCTCTAGTTGTAGTTTGACTAGGTCAAACTGGACTAATTAGGACTAGTGGCCTCAGAAATCATGTCATCGTTTGAAAACAATTTTTTAGTTCTGAGTTCGTCGACTCTGATGAATTATCCATATATGAGGGAACTTGTAGGAATTTTATCATGGCACATACATCCTTCAAACGTTAGTTTTGGAGGTGGTTTACTGAACCCTTGAGCTAACTTTTAATCATTTGCAACTAGGCCAATTATGACCGATGGCCCTAGAAAACTAGCCGCCAATCGTAAACCGTTCGCTAGTTCCAAATTCTGTTAGTTCCTATGAACTCTTGGTATATAATTGGGCACATAGAAATTTAATTGTGGTGTGTTTGATCATCGGAATACAACGTTTGAAAGTGGTTTCCTAGCCTCCGATCCTAATTCAAATGTTGCCAATCCACCGTGGAAAATTTTGACACATGTAAATAACTATTTGAAACTCTATAGTGTAACTTGTTGTGTGAAATAGAACTTTTGACAAAATGGTGTTTCTCTCTCTTCCCTTCTCTTTTTCTCTCCTTGGTTACGAAATGAAGTGAAATGAATACATATTTCTAAACCTTTTCTTCCGAATGAAAATTATAATTATGATTATATGTAAATGGGAAAATAAAGACATTAATTATGTTAGATTAGGGTGGATTCCATGCCAGCGATTTATCGCTGATTTCATGCTCACATGGTTTTACAGGATGCAAGAATGATACGAAAAGGCGATGTATAATTCATTATTTATTATTGTAATTTATATAGGTCATTGTAAAATGAATATATGTACGATGTAGTCTCATGTTACAAAAAATTTATATTTGAAATTTACTAATATGTATGAGATGCTAGTTTTAGGGATAACTTAGGAAATGTGCATCTAATCATAGGTTCAATTTGATACATAGTTATGTATGGTAAAAGGTTTGATATATATATGGTAAATGCATTTGAAGTTAATATCTTGTAGTGACTTTTCAGTGTTCAATAAACAATTTATTAATTAGCGTGTTGTATTCTTACCCTGTAAATGTAATAAAGAGATTTAATCGAAACACTCAACCCTAGTACAAGATTCCTGCATAACTTGTCTTCATGTGTGATCCTTCTTAGTGTAGAATAAATTGGAACCGTAGAATGAACTTAAAATTTTGTACTCGATGGAACCTCCTAGCTTAGGTAAATAAGTTCCCTAGTTTGTGTTATCGTCATGGTTGGTATGTTTAGATTTATCGTCGTGAATCCGATGGTTAGGAACAACCTGAAAACCTTTATCTGTAAGTAGAACTATCACTTCCTTAGTATCCTAGTGGAATACCTTGTCTTCTAGAGTTGGATTTAGAATTTTTTTCTTTTCATCGAATGAATTCCTTGTGGGACCCCAGACGACACAATGGAGAGAGTGAAATAGTTGTTCTATGACTTAAACTCTTGTTAACGATCTCTTTAGTTCCTCACAGATAAATGGGTTACCTTGGTCCTTCTCGAAGGTCGTTTAGCAAAAATTGTCTTCTCACCTTATACTCATGTTTAGTTGGGGAGTTGACCCTTAGGTATGATTGAAAGTAATCCAAACCTTGGCTGATTAAGTGTTTAACTTGTGGGTGGAAATTGTTCATAAATCTTAGAAAATGCAATTGTATTAAAAATAAGTTGACTTAAGAGAAGTGTTGAAACAAAAAAGGGGTCTCATTACCCCATGTGTCCAGTTGCCCTTTTGTACCCTAGTGAGTGGCCCAAAACCAAACATAGGTAGTTTTCCTATGATATTCCTATGATTGATCTCATGGTGGGATTAAATTACACAAGTGGATGTCTTGGTTGCAGCATGTGTAACACTACATTGTATAAGAGCAAAGAATTGAGTTGTCTCATGCTAGGTTACACTCCTTGTAGTAGTGAATCCATTAGTGAAAAGTATGTGTTATTTTGTTTACAAATGTGATAAAATGACACTAATAATGAGACCATAGTGCAATGTGAGAGTAAATCATATAAGAGTAAAACGAGAATTGAAGTTAGGTATAATGTCACTCTTGGAGTCTATGTAACTCAATTAGACTTTTTCATGTGTTAAAAAGAATATGGATTTCCCTTGGTGAGATCAAACTTCGATACATAAATATATATATATATATATATATATATGAATAAAAAAAAATTCTTGATGGTGAAATGTTGAATGGATTATGTTGGTGCTCAAATTAGTCTCACCCCGTTTGTCATTGAAATTCCTTAGTTTTGCAGCCTCTGTCATGTTTTTTATCTCCCCATATTGGTGCTTGAAGACTCTATCCCCAATTTGGTTGTCATGATCAGTCCCTTCCTTGGTCGAGGATCACTTAAAGGTCCAAAATTTGTTTTTTGTTCCTATGTCCATCTGAAAGAGTTTGTAAATTGGGCATAAAACTCAGGTTTTTTCTTTCCTTCCGTTTTCCACAGTCACGTTTTGTTGTCCCTATAATTTTTGTCCCAAATACCTATGGAAACATGATTGGATGTAGCTCAGAGGATCATATTTGAGCCTTATAACATTTCCAAATTCTCTGTCCTTGAAGAAAGATTTATCTCTAGCTCAAATGGTGATTTTCTTGCATTTTATAATTTGATGGGTGTATTTGTCTGGTCAAATTTACTTCTCAGCATCAATGGAAATGTGGCCCTTTCTAGTTGGATGCGGTTTGGTGGGGCACTCTAAAAATCTAAGGCTCACTTAAACCCAAAAAACTTGTCCACGCGGAGGAACGATGCTCATTTGAAAATTCACCTTTTGGTTTGGCCTTGGAGTTGCACCGGGGGACATGTGGAGGTTTCCGCTGCTTTAACTAGACTTAGACAATTTTTTCATGTAGGCGGTATAGTTTTGGTAGACCATGGACACGTGGTGGGTTGGTGCTCATTTGAGGATCCGCCTCAGGGTCCCACCTTAACAATTGCGACAAGGAGACATGTGGAGGCTTCCGCCAGCTTCTCGCTTTGTAATTAAACTTTTCAAATCAATTTTCTAAGGCCTGGGACACGTGGTGAGCTGCGCTTGTTTCGGGTCTTCACTCTTAGGCACCATCTTGAAGTTGTGCCATGAAGACACGTGGAGGCTTCCACCGGGTCTTCCCATACTTGGAATTTTCAAGTAACTTTCTAAAGGCCTAGGACACGTGGAGGGACTGCGCCTAAGTTTTATTTTGAATAAGCGCTATGAGGATGCTTGGAGGGTTTAGCTCACTCTTCCCTTTGCTTTGACGTATCAACGACCAAAGGAAACTGTGTCAGACCCTAGACACATGGTGTCTTCTGCTAAACCTTCAAAAATTTTAACTAACTCTGCCCGAGAATGAGACACGTGTTGAGCCCTGTGCTTGTTTGGGGTCTCTGCTTTTAGGGACCATCTCAAAATATACCATTGAGACACATGGAGGCTTCCACTAGCTCCTTTTTTCACCAAGAATTTTCAAAGGCCAAAAGGCATTTTTCTTGGGCCTAGGTTACATGGAAGGCTCACACTTGTTTGGGACTTTCCTCTGTGCTTCTCCTTTGCAGTTGCGCCAAGGAAACATGTGGACAACTGTGATATAAAGTGGAAAAGGGGTAGGATAAATGGTTGTTGTGCATTTCACCTATTTTTTACCATTTTTTCTCTAAGACTCCTGGAGACGCGAATACACACTATTTTTCATCGTTCTTTGATGAAATTATTTGTCATCTCTATCTGTAAGGTGCCTTTGAATGGATTTGAAACTTAAATTGTGAGTCCAAGGATTGTTAAGGTTGATATTTTGAAGTTGGAGTTTTCAAGCACTTGAAAAATGGGAATTACCGGAGAGATGGACGTGGGCGTAATCAGAGATGAAAGAGAGGGAAAAGGGATAAAATGATGAAAGTGCAGGCGCAAAAGATGGAAAAGGTGTTGCCTCGAGAGTGAAAAATATTACCTGTCATGTCCAACTATGTAGAGTCTCTGGAAAATGATTAAAAAGGGGATTTATCACATGATAGAATTAGAATGATTAAAATAACTCCTAAAAAATTATGGCATGGCATCCTAGTCATTAGTCGAGGGCCCAAGAAATGTGATCAATTCACAATTGGTCCACCTGGCATTTTGGATTTGAATTTTTAAACGTCATTTTCTAAAACAAATTGGTAACAAGCAAAGGTCCCTCAAATATTATTCTCTTTTGGGGAAAATTGAGTGAGAAAAATGTATAAATGTAATGATAATACTCTTGCAAATGGTCAGAGTTTGAATTCCTAAGAGAAAATTTGAGAAAGTTGTCTTCGTGAGAGACCAAAGCCGAGATAACCTGTTATTTTATTTTGTGTTAGATTTTCTATCGTGTCAAGTTGGTTACATATGTATAGCCATTGATGAGCACTAAGATTGCTTTGGAAGCTTTCCCTGGCATGATTAAGCAATTTTGGGGATTAATAAATTTCACATCTATTCTAAATCAATTAATTCCCCTTCCTCATTTCCCACAAAAATACACTTCGAATTAATCAAATATAATTTGATTAATTATCCATTTCAAAATCTAAAAATAATCTAATCCTCACCACATGTCATTATTCTCCATGTTTTTCCACTATTGAATTAAAAATTCAAATTCAAATCCTCACCCACCATTCGTGGTCCCCACTCACCTAAAATCCTCCACTTATGAATTAAAAATATAATTCAAATCCTCACCCATTCTTCGTGGTCCCCACTCACCTAATCTTGCCCACATTTTCAAACCACTCACCTAATCTTGCCCACATTTTCAAACCACCCACTTAATCTTGCCCACATTTTCAAACCACTCACTTAATCTTGCCCACATTTTCAAACCATGATTACTTAAATTAATCTAAGCTAATCACTCCCTCAGGCTATAAATACAACCTTACCCCTCCCCTCTAAACACACGGAGAATAAGCTTTCATGCCATATCTAAGTTCTTGCATCCTTTGAGCAAAGAACATCCTTTTTCCTCGTCCTAATGCCAAAATAGCCTCATAATCCTTTTTCCCATCTAGTGCAAAGTAAGAGGATCGTTGTTGCAGGAAGGTCTTGCTCCGTCTTGAAGAAAAGCACCTACATATCACAAAATCAGGGCTCAATCCAAGTTTCCTAGCCCATTCTGAGGTTTGCTACGGAACGCGAAGGAGGAGGTATGATTATTGGTATTTTACTTCCTTGTTAGTAGTGTATTTTTCCTAGCTTACATTCTAGCACGCCCGGTTACTTTCGATCTATTACCATTAATTTCCCAATTAGTGGTTTTATCTGTTCTTTGTTTATTATTGTTCATTATTATTTCCTTTTCTATTCCTTATGGTCTTCTTTGGTTAACCTTCACGCTTTGGGTAGTGTTTTTGTTGTGTGGTGTCTTGTGGTGTATCTGCAGGTTATAGCAACAATGAAACTCTGAAGCTCATCCTGTCTTTGATCTCCTCGGTGCTTGGTGTTTAGTTCCCAGTTTTGATTTTGCTATTTACTCATCATCTGTAGAAACACATGAACTAGCCATTAGTTTATCATCTTACTGTCATGGGACAACCAATCCGGAAAATGCATTTATTTATTTACTTTTGCTAAAATAACTGCTTTGTAGGAAGTTAATCATTTTTTTTTTTTATTTTATTTTAATCAATCATTTTGTGATCTAACTCTTTCTTTCTGTTTATTGTTCTTTTTTAACCTTGTTGTCAAAATTTTAGCTTCTCAGGTGAAGTACAGAAGTCAAAAAATAAAAAAACCAGTCTCAGGGACGTTTTCTCACGTTTAAAATTTTCATTCAGAGTTCTCGTAGCCCATCTTCCGGAAGCCATAACTTTTGCTCCCGAACTCGGAATGACTTCATTTTTTTAACGGAAAGGTATTGAAAAGATCTATGCAATGAAAAAATAATTTTTAGATTTAGACTTACAGAAAAATTTTGGTTTCATTTCTTCTAACACCTGTCTTTTTAACAAAAAAACAACAAAATTATAGTTTTATTTATTTATTTATTTTATTTTATTTTTTTATTTCACGTAACAACCTCACACGTATGCTCTTTCCTCGCACTTCAAAAGTGATCTTGGAAATCAGAAATGTGAGGCCACTCGAGCTCTGAAAACAATTTTTTTTTTTTTAATTTTTTTTTTTGCCTTACATTTCAATTTTCCACGACAACACTTCTAGATAACGTTTTCACCCTCTTCTTTCATCGTTTTTCTTTTTTGTGAAAATAATCATTATCACTATTTTGCAATCATGATTAATTGCAATAATTATTAACATTTAAAAAAAAAAAAAAAACTATTCCAATTGTATCCGCGTATGCTCTTTTCTTGCGCCTTCAAGCGATCTGAAAATCAGAAACGGTCACAATTTTTTAGTTTCTTGTTCTAACATTGCAGGATCCTCTAGCTTTGTTTTCCAACTGTCATTTTAATAATTATTTTCCTTTGTCATATTCTTAATATTTGTTTGGTCGTTGGTTGTGTATGCTCTTTTCCTGCGCCTTTGAGCGATCTGGCAAATCAAAAACAACCACGATCACTTTTCTAACATTTCATTTGCAGGATAACTACTAATTTGTTTTCTGTAGAACCACGTTGCTGGAATATTGTCAAAAAAAAACAAAAACAAAAACAAAAACAAAAAATCCCGCAAAAATACCACCATTCAAAGACAATTGCTTTGAAACCAAAAAAAAAAATCAATTTCAGTACGTAATTATTTTCTACTAGTGATTTATTTCAAGTTGGAAAGAACCTGCGTTTAATCACTTTATCATATTGTTTTTGCACGTAGACGAGGTGGATTTCATCACCACCAAAGCTACACCGGTGACGTGGACTTGACTACCACGCACCAACAACATTTGCATCTGCATTGCACTTTGAGACCTAGTCTCATCACAGCGTTCGGTATTTACCTCACCCCTGCTCTTCACTTACAAGTAATGTTGTCGTGCAGCGCATGCGAGTCACGCCTAAATAGCTGTAACAACGAAGCCTGGGCATCGTCCCTGTAAATCTTCGGGAGTTATAAGGACACCATACACATTCATCCCTCCATCACCTTCCACCTTTTCACAAAACATGTTCTGGACGTGGTGATTCACTCCGAAACAGGCAAGTAAGAATTGGTGAGTCTCCTCCAGTGCTCTAAGGGTTCCCCGTACCAATTCTGTCCCCGTACAGAATTAGGTATATCAGGACTAGGGTATATCGGAGGACGCATCTTCTTGGAGTAATAAGAGCCTGCATCCACCATTTCACAGCATACTTGTATGATTGCATGAAACAATGATCATTCCTGAAGAAGTTACCTCATAAGCCAAAACAATTGAATCCACATGACTGCTTGCTGTTTGAAAACACAATAGTTTAGCATTATTTTATCATAAAACTTGGCTGATATCAATGTGTTCATTGTAAAAGTTCAGACCCTAGTTGTGTTCCACAAAAAATCCAGTTCTCGACCAATTCAATACCAAGCGAAAACATCCAAACAATCCAACAACACAGATCAAACCATCACACCAATTTCATTAGCTTACCTCATCCAACAATACATTTGTCATAGCTTGTCTTCGGCTATATCCAACTGATATTGAGTGACTAGCATTCACTCCCCATATTGTCAATTGTCAAAACATCCTTCATAGCTTGTTTCCAGCTATATCAAACTAATATTGGGTGACTTGTTTGAGTTCACTCATTATTCTGTCCACCATCGCATTTATCCAAATCACAGCCAACACAAATCCTTTCACAACCATATCGTGATTAACCTATTCAGGTTACTCTCCCCGTCAATAGTCCAGAGCTTGTTTAAGTCAAATCTACACAACGTGCAACAAATCGTCTAATAACTCGTCTCGAGTTACATCATCATCATATTGAGATAACTTGTTTGAGTTACTCTCCTTATCAGTCATCACAAGCTTATTCATGATAAATCCAAAGTAATCAAAGTCATCATGGTATTCACTCATAGTCACAATCATGAAAATGACGATGAAGAAGTCACACAACCAGAACTCACCACTGAAGAACAAGAACAAGTCAATAGGGTGATAGAACAAAACAAAAATGAATATCTGTTACGCATCCTAGCCATGGGGGCAAAACTACCCCTGACTTCGGGACCGAAAATTTAAACAAACTCATCGACAATGGTGAATCAGTTATCACAATGAAATACCAAACAATCCAAATGGTTCTTCGGTCGAAGAATTATTCACTAAAATCCAAGATTTAACAAAGAAACTTGAGGAAACAACGACTAGAGCTGAAAGATTAAAAGACCTCAATCTAGATTCCAATACTCACGACATGTTTGATAAACCGTCCCCCGCTTCTCCATTTGCACAAGAATGGAAACTTATGAAAGACACCATTCAGGGACTGCAAAAACAATCGAAACAATTCAACTTTGAAGAATTGTGTCCTTATCCATTTGATACAGAGATATCACGATTACCATTTCCGCCATCCTTTGAAATCCCTAAGTTTGATAAATACAAAAGCAAAGGTGACCCCATGAACATGTCAAGGAATTTTACATGCAATGTCAGGAAGTTGCCTATCGAGACACGTACCTTTTACGATTATTCCCCCAAAGTTTAGGAGGACAAGCTTTAGGTGGTTTTCCATCTACCCAAAGGGTCGGTCACGACATTTGCAGACTTATCGGAGAAATTTGTCAAACATTTTTCTTATAACCTAGACTCAAAAATAACCATGCTTGATCTCTGCAACACTAGGCAAAGGCCAAACAAAATTTTGCTTCCTTTTTACAACGATGGCGCGGAATTGCAAGCCGATTTCCCTGCTCAGTACAGAGACAACTAGTTAGCATTTTTGTCCCTAATCTCAATGCCGAATTATCATTCCACATGCAAATGCATTGTCTGAATAGTTTTGAAGAAGTCATCGAAAAGGGGACACAAATCGAAAAAGCCCTCATTTCTAAGGGCTTACTTAAAGCACCCTTTAGAGACCAACCTTATCGAGACACTCCTCAAAACCAGGACAAATCTAAATTCTTTAATCGGAATCGAAATATCATCAACGATGGCATTACTGATTCCCGCCATGTCCGAAAATGTCCAAAACCATCCCACCAACACATTAAAATCTAAACAACCCATCATTATCCCTAGAAAGGAAGTTCCTTCTAGGGATCGACGAAGAGAGTTCACTCCTCTCGGAGAAAGTCTATCTAGTGTCTTTCGTCATTTGGCAAATGCTAATATGATTACATATCCCATTGTCAGACCCTTCGAAGAAGGACAACCCAAACCAAATTGGTATAAAGACAATGAATATTGTGATTACCATCGCATAAAAGGGCACTCCACAGATAGATGCATGCAACTCATGCCATTACGTCCAAGACCTGATTGAACGTGGAGACATAGAAGTTGAAAATACTTCTGAGACAAAAACACCTAATGAAAAACTTCACATGTTCAAAAATCCATTCCCTAATCATGATAACAATTCAAAAGATAAGGGTCAATCATCAAGTAATGTCGAGTTTGACTCAGTCATCTCGACCATAGATTATGACCAAGACTTAGTGGCAACTATAAAGATCAGAACTGACTGTGCGATCACCACTAGACAGAAAAAAAATGGGTCCCTACAACAAAAAAATCTGCCACTTCGTCCCCGGCATCACCTCCTAATCCACCATCTAATTCCACTGCCAATTCCTCTCCACAACCTACGCCATCATTTAATATTGTCAAACAATTAGAGAAGACTCCCACACAAATTTCAATCATGGAACTACTTAATTCTTCTCCCTTTTACTGACGCATCCTTATGCAAACATTGAATAATGCTCGTGTCCCTGAGGACATCAATTCACAACAATTTCAGGCTTTAATTACACATCTTACAGTCCCCAATCCTATTTTATCTTTTGGTCCCGATGACATGCTTAATCCCAATATCGCTAATAATCATTCTTTATACGTCGAGGGTTATGTAACTCATCGTAAAATCAAGCGCGTCTTAATCGACAATGGATCAACATTAAATATTTGTTCCATGAAACTTTTACGTTGTCTAGGTTACACTGAAAATGATTTGCAAAACAATATCATAACCATTCGTGGGTATGATAATAGCGAAAGAAAGTCTGAAGGCACAATCACGTTGCCTCTCCAAGTTGGACCCATCACCTTAGACACGATCTATCATGTGGTAGATGTAGAAGTTGCCTATAACATTCTTGTCGGTCGACCATGGATTCATGCCATGAAAGCCGTCCCATCAACATTCCACCAATGCATTAAGTTTCCTCATTTGGACAAGGAATTTACATTACGTGCAGATCCCCAACCTTTTGAGTATTGTAGATTCCTCGAAGGATGGTATCGACATGATCACTATTGTCCATCAACAGATAAATATGCTCCACCTCGTATAATCCCTAATGAAACACGCATTGATCCTGATACACTCCCTAACAATAATCCAAAACCATCATCTCATAACCAAAACACATTTTCCAATCCATTATCATCCATTAATCAACCACCTTCCACCAGTCCTCCTCCCACTAATCAATCATCTTCTTCCACTAATCAAGCTTCTTCTTCCAGCAACAATTATTCTTCCACCACACCATCTTCTTCTTCACCTAGCCAATCTTCTTCATCCAACCACACCTCCTCTATTAAGATACCTCCTCCTGTGAATAACCAACCTTCATCCTTGATCCACCCCCTTCTTCTTATAACCCATTCTCTTCATCTTTTAAGACTACCAAACTAACTTCCCCATCACATGAGGTACCTATTGGTCCCCCATCTCACACATTTAAAATCATTGACACGGGATACGGTGAATATCAATTTCAAAAGATGGCAGACTCTTTTTATATCACCAAATCCCCACATAGCTATGGCAAACCTAACGCTCCACATCTGAGAATCCATCCCAATTACCAAATGGGTCAGTCAGTTTGGAAAAAGTTTGGTCATCTTGACAACGAACATATTCCAAGTTCTTCAGGATCTTGGTTATATAATGATGACTTTGCTCCATGTTATGAGTCCCCTCAATTTACCAAAGCTCACCGAATAATGAAAAACATGCGATGGCAGGGTAAAGGACTCGGTCCAAATGAACAAGGTCGTTTAGACCCTATAAATTACACACAACATCACGGTAAACATGGTCTAGGTTTCAAGGTGTTTGATGTCGCTCCCATAATAATTTTGAGTGATAATGATGACACCAATTCTGATAATGACATTAGGTCTCCATGTAGTCTTTTTGAGGACCTCGCTGAAACACATCTTGCCTTTGAACATTTCTCTATTAATGTCATCAATTTTGAGCCTACACATCCGAGTCTCATAGACCATGGCCAACCACATCATGCAGCCATGGACATGTTCCAAAATGATGAAGCCATCGAAGAATTCCTTGGAACTCGTGACCAAATACCTACTTCCGACCATAGAAAAGGATTTGAAATCAATCTAAATGAATCGGCCTATTTTGGCGAAGAGATAAAATATTCAGATCCTTCACCCTCAGAAAATTTGGATCAAAAGCAAACAGAGGATTTCCCATAGTCAAAACCTCACCGCCACCCTATCCAATAAACATGTCAAAAAATTCCAACAAACACCCGACACTGATGACCTACATCAACCATTAGCATCATTCTCTGAAAAGGATACATCTAAAATGCTTGTAGAAGAAACAAAAGACATAAACATTGGCACCACCGAACAACCAAAATTTTTACAACTTGGCATTAGTCTGTCTGACCAAGAATGCATGGAATTCACAACACTCCTTATTGAATTCCAAGATATATTTGCATGGACATATAAGGACATGCCAGGCCTGGACCCATCTCTTGTAGTACACCATCTTGTGGTACATCCAGATGTAAAACCTGTAAAGCAAAAACTACGTAAAATGCATCCCCAAGTTGCATTACTTGTTAAAGCCGAACTCGAGAAACTCTTGGAAGCTGACTTTATCAAACCTATTGATTATTCGGCATGGATATCTAACATAGTTCCCATCGCCAAGAAAACTCCTGGCATCAGAATATGCACAGACTTCCATGACATCAACAAGGCTTGTCCCAAAGATGACTTTCCCTTGCCAAATATAGACATGATTGTTGATTCTACGGCAGGCCATGAAATGCTCTCCTTAATGGATGGATTCTCTGGTTACAATCAAATACGTATTGTTGAAGGAGATCAACATAAAATGGCATTTACTACACCATGGGGCACCTTCTATTATAAGGTCATGCCTTTCGGCTTGAAAAATGCTGGTGCCACCTATCAATGAGCAATGACTGTCATCTTCCATGACATGTTACATGATATCATGGAAGATTATGTTGATGATATATTAGCAAAATCTAAAACACGAATAGGGCATCCAAGTGTGTTGAGACATATTTTCGATAGATTACGTGAGTATAAGGTTCGTCTTAACCCAAAGAAATGTGTGTTTGGAGTAACCTCTGGTAAATTATTAGGGTTTATTGTCTCACGAAGAGGCATAGAAGTGGATCCTGCCAAAGTCAAAGCCATTATGGAAATGCCTCCTCCTCAAAACCTAAAACAATTACGCAGTCTTCAAGGAAAGATACAATCTATTCGGCGTTTCATATCACAGTTGGCTGACAAGTGCCATCACTTTAATCAGTTACTCAAGAAAGATGCACACTTTCACTGGAACCACGATTG
Source organism: Taxus wallichiana var. yunnanensis (assembly GCA_018340775.1). Taxonomy (NCBI): domain Eukaryota; kingdom Viridiplantae; phylum Streptophyta; class Pinopsida; order Cupressales; family Taxaceae; genus Taxus; species Taxus wallichiana. The sequence goes on along the minus strand of JADAXU010000122.1, from coordinate 40,652 downwards.
CCAAGATTCTTTTGCTAAGTTAAAAGAATACCTCTCTAGTCCACCTGTTCTTATGTCACCAGTTGTTGATAAACCTATGTTGCTTTATACATCTGCCACTGAACATGCCATAGGAGCTCTACTAGCACAACATAACAATCAAGGAAAAGAACAGGCTGTATATTACCTTAGTCGAACACTTATTGAGCACGAAATACGTTATTCCCAAATCGAAAAAGTATGCTTAGCGGTTGCCTTTGCATTCCATAAGTTACGTCATTACTTGCTCAATCACACAACTAAGTTGATTGCCAAAATTGATCCTCTCAAGTATTTGTTGTCCAGACCCATTCTCACGGGAAGAATGTCTAGTTGGGTCGTATTACTTAGTGAATTCGATGTCGAGTTTGTTCCACAAAAAGCAATTAAAGGACAAGCCCTTGCCGACCAACTTGCTGAGGCACCCCTTCCTGGCACAGAACCACTTCATTTTCTTTTCCTGATGAAGATATTCTACACATAGACATCGCGCCAGCTTGGACTCTATTTTTTGATGGATCTTGTAATCTCCATGGCTCAGGGGCTGGTATTTTGCTTATCACACCCAGCGGACATGTTATCCCCAAATCATTTCGCTTAGCATTCCCATGTACCAACAATATCACAGAATATGAAGCTCTCATCGCAGGATTAAAACTGGCTATATCTTGGAATCTTACAGAATTAGTTGTATTTGGTGATTCTTTACTTATCATCAAGCAAGTTACTGATGAATACCAGGTCAAGGATGAAAAACTTATCCCATATAAACGCATGGTGGATAGTCTTCGAAGCTATTTTCGATTAATTAGCTTTGATCAAATTCCCAGAATTCGTAATAAATCTGCCGATGCTATGGCAACCATCGGATCCCTATTAGAAATCGCATCTAGTCAACCCCAGGCACATTTTCTCGTTGAACATCTCTTAATGCCTGCCTATGATCTTCCTGAAAACACTATGGTATGTGAGATTGTGGGTCCGAATAACCCTTGGTACCACGATCTTTATACCTTCATTCGTGATAAAACATTTCTTGCTGACATGAAACCAATGCATAAACGTGCTTTAGCACAACGTGCTTCTCGTTACACCATTTTAGCAGAAACTCTTTATAAACGAGGATATGATGGCACCCTGCTCCGATGTCTTAATCAGGAAGAATCCTCGAGTGTCTTAGCTGAAGTCCATTCTAGTATCTATGGAGCACACACGAATGGTATCGCCTTAGCCAAGAAAATCCTGCGAGTTGGATATTATTGGCCCACCATGGAAAGTGACGCATGTCATTTTGTCAAACATTGTCAAGCATGTCAAAAGCATGGAAATCTTATCCACGCACCTTCCCAGGCATTACAATCGATAACCACACCATGGCCCTTCTCTCAATGGGGACTTGACCTCATTGGTAAAATCAGACCAACATCTTCCGATGGACATAAGTTCATCATTACACTACTGATTACTTCACTAAATGGGTAGAGGCTATGCCTCTCACTTATGTTACTGGTAGCCAAATATCGAAATTTATTTTCAATAATCTCATATGTCGATTTGGTATTCCATCCGCTCTGGTTGCAGATAATGGTAAATCATTTAAAAATCAGGATGTAAAAGACCTAGCCAAACGTTTTCACATCAAACTTAAATGGTCCACTCCATACTACCCTCAGGGCAACGGTCAAGCGGAAGCAACCAATAAGACCTTAAAATCCATCATGGAAAAGATTGTCAACACCCATGGACGTAATTGGCATACTCAAATTTACCCCGCTCTTTGGGCTTACCGTACATCTTACCGCACACCTACCGGAGCCACCCCATTTTCCCTTGTTTATGGTTGTGAAGCCATTTTACCTATTGAGATAGAACTCCCATCCTTGAGGATCTCCCTTAAAGATGTAATTAATGAGGATGAATACCGACAGTCACGGCTTCAAGAGCTTGAGCTTCTCGATGAAAAATGACTTAATGCTCTCAATCATCTTCAAGTCTATCAAAACCGATTACTGCAACACAATTATCATAAAAGGTAAGACCCAGAGAATTTGAAATTGGTGACCTTGTTTTAAAAGAAAATCAAAAGAATACCACTAAAGAACGAGAAAAACAAGGAAAATTTGAGCCTAATTGGTTAGGACCCTATGTAATCACAACTAAATTTGGCTCTGGAGCCTATAAATTGGCCCTTTGCGATGGTCAAGATCTCTTGATGAACCAATGAATGCAGTTCATTTAAAGAAATTTTATCCTTGAGATGTTCACTATTCCAGGATACAACATGTACATTGTTCCTTTTGTCTTGCTTATCTCCAAATAATTTAAATTTATTCATTTCCATTGGCAGATATTTTATTTATCAAAATCACATCTTCATATTTATCATCATGAGACAAGTGCTAATATAAATCCTATTAAGTTTGTGAGCATCATACTTCTTCCACTTTCAGTCGCTTTCCTCTATGGTCATACCTAGAAGCTTACTGATGGTAATATATCCCCTTCTAATACATTCTCTCTTTCATAACAAAGCTCTAAACTTCGTTACCCAATTCGTTTGGTCGTCCATCTCAGTCTTCGGTGTTGAACCCTCGCGTCCTACTAGTCGTGTGGGGCTGAGATTGGGGGCAGATGTTTCTTCCCAAATACAAAGCACTATTGTAAAAAAATCCATCAATTCAATAACTTATGAATAATTCATTGTCACATCTTTCGTCCTTCATAGTCTTTGGTGTTGAGCCCACACTTCTTACTGGTAGTGTGAGACTGGGAATGGAGGAAGGTGCCCTTACTCGTCTACGTCTTGTCTTCGGTGATAAACCCTTGCCTCTTACAAGTGGCATGGGGCAAAGCGTAGAGGGTCATTCTCATACAAGCATAAAAACATTGCAAAATATTCCAAAAAAAAAAAAAAAAAAAAACAAAAAAAAAAAAAAAAAAAAGACAAAAAGAAATTCACTCGCCTATATTTTGCCTTTGGTGATGAGCCCTTGCTTCTCACTAGTAGCATGGGGCAAGGCATAGGGAGTCATTTCAAAAATACAAAATCTTATAGTGCTTACAAATTATAGAATCCCCAAACACGTAATTTAGATGCCTAAGTGAAGAGAGAACTATCCCTTAACCTCATATCTTATCAATCAGTAGGCCACATAACTATCTAAGTCTAGCATGTGACTCATAAAGTGAAAGCCATTTTTGAAACCGGTTCAGTACCATTATGAAGAATGGAGTCACAATTTCCCAAAGGGATTGTTGTTAGCATTTGTCTCTATATTCATTATCCACCTCCTGCGTCCTTCTTGATTCTCGGTGATGAGCCCACACATCTTACTAGTTGTGTGGAGTCAAGAATGGAGCTGGAATTCTTTTCATCATATCATCACCACCATATCACCCATGGAAGAGAATTTGTGTTATTCTGAGCATAAGTTACCACACTGAACACGCTACATATGGATAATATCCATGGTTTATCGCCTCTCAAAAATAAGTCTGCACTCTGGGCCATAAATTGCCACTCACAGTGTAAAAAAATCTACCAACATTTGAAAATCATCAAAAATCTAAAAACATTTGAAAATCGTCAAAAATCCAAAAACATTTGAAAATTTCAAAATCCAAAAACAATGTAAAAATCAAAAATCCAAAAACATTTGAAAATCAAAAATCTAAAAACATTTGAAAATGTCTTAAAAAAAATCAAAAAAAAAATCTAAAAAAACATTTGAAAATCGTCAAAAAAAAAACAAAAATCATTCCAAAAAAAATTTGAAAATCTCCAAAAACATTTGAAAATGTCAAAAATCAAAAATTTGAAAATGTAAAAAAACAAAAAAATCCAAAAAAACATTTGAAAATCGTCAAATTCCCAAAAATAAAAATCCCTCCAAAAAAAAAAACATTAAAAAAATCTCCAAAAAATCTAAAAAATTATAAAATTCAAAAACAAAAACATTAGAAAATCCAAAAATCCAAAAACAAAAACATTAGAAAATATCCAAAATACAAAAACATTTGAAAACTTTTCAAAAGACCAAAAACATCCACAAAATCGTAAAAACTCAATAATAACCAACACAATTCATCCTTTGAACTATTATCCCAAACAAATGGTCCAACCACCTTATGACTACCAATTTCAAACCACTTCTCCTCGCGTGAATCCTCGCTTGGGAAAATCCGGCTCTCATTGTTTCCTTGTTTGAGAGACTGACCAATCCTATGTCCTTGTACCCCTGGCTTGAGGGCACATCTAATCAATCATCAGCTGGAACACGTTAGGGACATGTTTATTGGTTCTTGTGTTGCATTATTAGTGGCAAATTATTAATTGCTTTCTTGTATCTTGATATATTACAGGGGGCATCTTGATTTTATGTATCCTGGTGTTCTCTGTAATATTCTTATGTTATCTGATTGCATGTCGTACTGGGGCATCATACTTTCTTGATGGCCTCTGTCTATGCTCTCTTCCATTTGCATATCGTACTGGGGCATCAAACCTTTTTGATGGCCCATGTCTATGCTATCACGCATATTACAGTCTAGTCATCCTGATCTTTTATATCACGATGCATCCTGTTATGTGCTATATTAAAATTAAGATGCTTTTCGTCACGTGAGTATCTTCCTGCATGATCAACATCTTACTTTGCACCCCATCCATTCACCCATACTAATGCATTCTCCAGTTTGCGAATCCTACTTGATCACCGTTGCAGTTTGCGAATCCTACTTGATGATCTTTCTCAAGTAGCATTCACTATCCAGCAGCTCCTTCTCCCCCACCATGATCACCATGTATTTGATCCATTCATTCTCACTTCTCATTTTTACTCCTCCTACCGCTTATACCCATATTACCCTTCTCACCATTCCTGTCCCCTCTCACCCATTGGTATTCTTTCCTTTCACCCTTTTTCTTCCCGCTTGACAATCTTACTTAATAACCCCTTCTATATGGAATCCTCAGTGGAGGTTTACCCTCTCCCTAAGATCTTCCCATTGTAGAAGCTTCTTCACCACCTGCCCTCTCATCAAATAACCATCACCACCAAACACATCTTCCCACTCCACCTCTTCTACTTCCCATTCCATCATTACTCTCACCACGTGGGCATCCCAATTAAGGATTCCCCTCACACTCTCCGCCCTCCACTACATATATTCCTTCATCCATTCATGTTACACTCCTTTGTGTCCTTTCTTTCTTATTATCACCTCATCTCATATCATATACCACTTAGGCATACCTCACTCACTCTTTTCTCATCCTTCCCCAAATCCACCTTATGCCTGGTCATCCTACTTACACGCTCTCGTAGTATGGAAAATTCACTTGAGGGTTCCCCTTCAGTCCATTTTGTCATACCCTATTCCCACCAACTCTAACATCATCCTTCTTCTTCCTCAGCTTGGCGATCTTACTTAACCATTCCAGCCACATGGCAATCTTACTTAAGACTTCCACTTAAGGTTGATCGCCTACTGGCCTTCCCCATCCCATCATATTTCCCCCATCTTATTTCTCCCACCTCTCATCACGATCATCTTCTTCACCCTACCATTCCACCCCTATCCCCAATATCATTTTGTCTTTCTCTTTGCATATCATCCCTGTCGGTTGGGTGACCCTACGAAACCTCTCCAGGCGATATGACGATCTTACTTAAGAGATTCTCTTAAGCATGACATGTCATCTTACACTCGCCCATCACTCTCCAATCTCACCATCCATATTTCCTCTTCATTCCCCATCATCACATCTTTTTACCACCACTATCACCCTCCTCTGCTTGGCAATCTTACTTAACCACTCACCCGGCATGGCGATCTCACTTAAGAGTCCCTCTTAAGGATGATTTGTCTCCTTGCCTTTCCCCATCACTACACACCCTTCACCCTTCATTTTTTCTCGGCATTCCCCATTATCACATCCTTTCACCTCCTTTTCGATTCTCACAAACACCACTTCTCGCTTGACCATTTGTCATCTCCAGTTTTGCTCACATGGCAATCTTACTTAACCACTTCCGTCACATGACAATCTTATGTCAAGGTCCTCCCTACACTTAACTTGTCATCGTGAACTTCTCCCCCGCCTCATTCTTCGTTCACTTTGTTGATCGCTTCTTCCACCTGGTATCTCCTATTACCCACTTTTTCCTCCTACTATTATCCTTTCTCCACATATCCTCTTACAACATACATCTAATCTCTTCCACCTACAATCACATTCTTTTCCCCCATTTTCCCCTTCTTGATCCATCATCCTTCATATTGTTTCTTCCCATTATTTTCATGTCTTGGTTCTTCATCCTCACCTCGTTCATCCTCATCACCCGCATCCTCTCCTCACTTTCACTTAGTCCCAACTCATCCCTCCCATCTTCTTCACTCTTTCCACTTCATCTTCTCAAATTCCCCCCACATTTCTACCCACACACACATTCGCCATTATTGTTAACACTCCTATATCATTCTTTCATCATCATCTTCTCTTCCCATGCTAATAATTGTCAATGGGTTTTCCCTAAAAATTATCAATCCTCATTCCACACGACCTCATTCACTCCCTTGGACCTTCTAGAGTTTCCCTTCATTCCTTCCCTCCTCTAAGCCCACCACTCATTGTCAAAGGGTTTTCCCTAACGTCCCTTTGTTGGCGTTACCCTTTCCAGTCCTCATTAGTTTTCTCCTTTTCTTCATTTTTTCTCACCCTTCCCCACCACTCATTGTCAAGGGGATTTCCCTAACATCCCCTCATTGGCATTGCCTCTTCTATCCCCCATTCTCTTTTCTCTCCTATTCTTTTCCCTCACTCCTACCCTTTCTTGTCACTTCTTACCCATCTCTCCATCTCCTCTTTGCCCTCTTCAATATCTTTATTGTCTTCATCATACATCCTTTTCCTATTTTCTCGTCATCCTAGTATCCTCATTTCATGCATCTCCACATCTTTTCCAATCGATGTCATTCCTCCCCTCTTTCTTCTTTGAACATTCCTTATACCATTCCCTTTCCACTTATTACCCCCTTTATGTATTCCCTTCCTTCTACATCATTTTCTTTGTTATCCTCTTCTCTCTCCCACCCCTCGTCTTATTTCCCTTCCCTTATATCATCTTCTTCCCCTTTTTCCATCACGTTTCCTCCTTACTTCCCCATCGATAACCTGGTTGTTCAGCGTTGTCCTATCTTTTTTATCATACCACCCTCCACATGCATCTCCATACGGTCTGTTCCATATTCTTTGCCTTGGTCTTCCTCGCAATGACACGATTCCTTCAATCTTCTCCTTGTATTCGTTCTATCTTCCTTTCCTCTCCCCTAATTTTCACGTTTCTTCTGACCACTTCTCCTTTTCTCTACCACCCCTACCTTTTCGTTCATTATGTATCTATGTTTCTCTTCCTTTCTCTCCTCTTTTTCACACTTTCCTCGCCCCTCATAGTTTCTTTTTTTTCTCCATTCTACTTCTTCTTTTGTCCTCTTTCCATTTCCCTCCATTTCACCCCCTACTCCCACCTCGTTTTCTCCTTCTTATTTATCCTTTCCCATTTCTACTTTTCTTCGCTCTCTCATTTATTTCACTTCCACGCATCCCTCTTTACTATCTCTGTTGCTTCCTTCATTTTGCACATCTCTCTATTTCATCCCTTCACCCTCTACTCTTGTCATTTTCCTATTTTTTTTGCCTTGTTTGTCCTTCATCATTCCCTTCTTCCCCTATCATCCCTCTCTCTTATTTCTACCTCTTTCATTCCTTTTTTTCCCCTCCCTATCTCCCTTACTCTTCTCATAATCAACCCCCAATCCTATCCATTCCCTTTTCTCTTTCCCACACACCCTCACACCTAGCATTCAAGGTCGATTGAATCCTTTCTCCATTTGCGTCGTGCGGTCATTCCAGTCTCTTCCACTCCATTATCATCCTCTTCTCCGTGAATCCATTTCCCTTCTTTTGAGAGTTCTACATATATTTCCATTCTCGTCGAGTCCTCTCGAGGGGCATCACCACATCTATCCATAATCACATCTTCTCATGACATTTTTGTCTTGGAGGATACTATGACATCCGTCACTCACCACTTTCTATTCTCCCCAACAAACATTCGCTCTACCTTTTAAAAAGTAGATTGAATTCTTCCCCCATACCATCTACTTTCTTTGAAAGGACACTACTTTCATAGTACCCTTCGAAGAGGGCAAATGTAGACACCCCAATTTCACATCTATCCTAAATCAATTAATTCCCCTTCCTCATTTCCCACAAAAATACACTTCGAATTAATCAAATATAATTTGATTAATTATCCATTTCAAAATCTAAAAATAATCTAATCCTCACCACATGTCATTATTCTCCATGTTTTTCCACTATTGAATTAAAAATTCAAATTCAAATCCTCACCCACCATTCGTGGTCCCCACTCACCTAAAATCCTCCACTTATGAATTAAAAATATAATTCAAATCCTCACCCATTCTTCGTGGTCCCCACTCACCTAATCTTGCCCACATTTTCAAACCACTCACCTAATCTTGCCCACATTTTCAAACCACTCACTAATCTTGCCCACATTTTCAAACCACTCACTTAATCTTGCCCACATTTTCAAACCATGATTACTTAAATTAATCTAAGCTAATCACTCCCTCAGGCTATAAATACAACCTTACCCCTCCCCTCTAAACACACGGAGAATAAGCTTTCATGCCATATCTAAGTTCTTGCATCCTTTGAGCAAAGAACATCCTTTTGCCTAGTCCTAATGCCAAAATAGCCTCATAATCCTTTTTCCCATCTAGTGCAAAGTAAGAGGATCGTTGTTGCAGGAAGGTCTTGCTCCGTCTTGAAGAAAAGCACCTACATATCACAAAATCAGGGCTCAATCCAAGTTTCCTAGCCCATTACGAGGTTTGCTACGGAACGCGAAGGAGGAGGAGGACGATATGATTATTGGTATTTTACTTCCTTATTAGTAGATTTAAAACATGAATAAAAATTACACCTATGAATTTCATCCTAGATTAAGCGATTTTAGAAGCTAAGTACGAAAAGATGAGACTTTTACAAGGAAAAGAAAAATAAACAAAAGTATTAAAGAAAATAACCTCAAACCTCCCCTTGGATGTTGAGTTTGTCTCGATTCATGGATATCCTTGTTGAACAGTATGAAAGATAAGAACGATAAGGATAACTTGCTTAAGGGGGGGATTTTGACGAAGCAAGAGGCCCATCAAATTTACGGGAGCCATACCTAGATCTCCTCTTTGTTCTTCAACAAAAGGGTGTCTCGATTTTTTCCTTTACTTTCTAGAAATATAATACTAGCATAAGAACTAGATATGTTTTGGGAAGGGGGTAAAGGGTTGCTTTTATAGTTTTCCTTTTTTGGAAAAGCACAATTCTCAGTGAACGTGGGATAATGGGACGTAGGATCAATCTTAATTAGTTAATATTGAGAGTAGTTCAATGGGATTAATTGTCCACACGGGAATAAAATGGGAAGAAAGAGAGCTTGCTTAATCAATTAGGGATTAATTAATATGCCTAGATTAGCTTGTAGAAGTTATTTGGTGATGAATTTAGAGGAATTTAATGAGATTTTAGAGATGATTTGAAGCATAATTTAATTAATGAATGGTCATTAATTAATAGATGAAGGGGAAATTTAATTAATTAATAATGGATTATTAATTAACAAAGGAAGAAGATAATTAATAAACAAAATAATGTTAATTACTAGTCAAGAGAGGATAAATTAATTAACTAATGTAGGGTTGTTAATTAATAAATGAAGACATGTGTTAGATTTATTTGTGTAATTTATGTTTAAATTAGCTTGGCATGTTTAGGGTATCTACACATGGGGTTTCTTTGTGTGATGTGCTTGTGATTGGTATTATTTTTAAATGTTGCATACATTACCTGGATGTGATTTAGAAATGTAAGATTTGATGTGATATATGTTGACTATGATAGTTTCTTTAAGTAAAAATGGATGAGTGAATAGTGTGAAAGTGATTAGGGTGAGTGAGTATAACAATGCATACCGACATTTGTAGTATAGGTAAAGGTAGTAGAAGGATTGTAAGCAAAAAAACATGTAGAAGTAATTGAGTGTGAGGATACCTATTCTTAAGAAATAAGGAAGGTTAATCTTCATATACCTCCAATTTGTCAAGAAGGGGAACCACATTTAGGAAATATGACTAATATCAAGGGCATAACCATGGTGAACTATGAGGTGAGAAGGCATAATAGTCTATCCGAATAAAGTATGCTTAATTATTCTAGATCACCAAGGTGAATTATCATGGATTATACATTATGTATGAGTTGGTTGAATATATGGGTGTATTGTCATTACCGAACAAGATATATGATTAACTTGATTAACTTGTATCACAAATTGTTATTCCTTCACAACCCATTTGAGCTTATATTTTTGTGATGGTTTATTATTGAGAGCTACATTTGGAGGTATATTATTTATAAGAGGTTGAGAAATCATCTTGTCTAATGAGGGACCATTGTGGAAGATCACAATCTCTAAAAGGACAATGTTGTAGAGGAGGGGAAAGAGATCTACTAGGATGTTGTGTATCAAAAGAGATAATTCATTTATCTTCAAGGATTGAGTTTCTAATCTAATGTGTAACAATCATTATCGTGGAACCCATTAATATGATGTAAGTTACAAAAGATCATATTTTTTCATGTTTTGACCAATGGGAGGATGATATATAGTGGAGGGTAATTAAATCAATTGTTTATCGAGTAGAGTATGTAAAATATCACGCATATGATCAATGGACTTGTCAAAGCATAATGGTTTGAATTTAGGAAGTAAAGGATACTTCAAGTAGTTGTAGGTTTATGTGTAACATGATAGGAAATATTTACCAGTTGCAACACCTTAAATGTATCCAAAAGAGAAGGCAAATCATGTGGAGCGGAAGATGTGGGTTGTGTAGATGAAGTAAAAGAAACATCATGGGAATGTTGGAGGTGTATGTAGGAACAATTTCACACTTGATATCAATAACACACAAACAAAGATTAGTAAATGAATCACATGTGTCATATAATAACTTCTTCTTAAGTGGGAATGTGAGGCCTAGAAAAAAATTGTTATGGCATTTCTATGTTTACAAGCTGGTATATTAATTATTGCATTCTAAATTTAAAGTGTAAGATATAATCAGTAACTAGATCAACCTTTGCTTGGTATATTGAGGTTAAATGATCATATGTGACTTTATGACCCTTATTACTGATAAAGCGAATGAGAAAAGTTTTTTCAAGCTCTAAAAACATGTTCATAGATCCACTAGGAAGGTGGGTAAACCAATACATTACATCACTCATTAAAATTTTTGGGAAAGCCTTTAAAAGTAACCTATCATTATTATAAGAAGACATAATATATCTATAGTACTTAAGATGTAGATAAGGGTTAGAGGTCTCATCAAACAATCAAAATTTAGGCATGAAAAAATTATGAGGGAAGGATGGTAGAAATACTTTACACCCTATAGGGTTGCCATGTATAGTGCTATAATCAATTACAACATGACAAGCCTTACTTTATAGAGTCAAATTATGTACTTTATATTGTAAAACACCTAGTGCATGCATAAGATAAAGGACCTCTTGAGGATATATCACAAAAACATGAAGAGGCTCATTCAAGGGTTGAATTTTACCATTTATAGTGGTCATATGAACATTATTTAGTTTAAAAGAGATGTCGGCATGTCAAGGCATATAAAGATCTAGATATTTACCATGGTCTTCATGATCTAAAAGGACCTTATCACTAGATACTATTAGCGAAATAAATTGTCACAAGGACAAATTAGTGTATTTTCACCAATGCTCTAGGTGTAAGTCCTTCCTCTTGGTAATAGGAAACTCGCATTTTTAAATGCGGAAAAAGCAAATATATGGGTGTCCATGAAGCTAGGGATCATACATGACTACTCCACTAGACCCGTGGCAAATTTTTTGCACTTAATGCAAGGGAGAAATTTTCTTGATGAGAGGAGGTAAAGGGGAGTAAGAATTTAGGGAAGGAGGGTTAAATTTGTGAATAGGCACTAGCATATTTTCATAGCATTAACCAAAATTAATCCACACTTAATTAGAGGAATACAACCTTGCTAACAATGATAAGACTAACAAATCATAGACACAAAATTCTATTGATTAATTTATCAAAGGCACTAACACCTTCCTTGGTTTTACAAGATCATCATGTGTACAAATTTGAACATGTAAGGAAATAGAGGAAACATAGAGAAAGAGGAAAATGAAATAATGCAATCTCCTGCTTCGATCTTAGTAATGCAAATCTATCTACCTATAAACTCACAATTGACAACCCCTTGGAATGAAGAGATCATCCAAATATATATCTTTACAAAGAGTCTTTTCATCTACCCCTCCACATGACTTTTCAATTCCCCTTATCACTTGTGACCACGGGTACCATTTCAAAAAAAATCTAAATACTTTCATTCTTATTTAAATTGATCAATAACTAGTCATGGATTCACTTTTATGTGTTTTCATACCCACTGTTTTCCGAGTTTATCTTAAAGAACAATTTTATATTTTTGTATCAAATTTTCATGATTAATAGAATAATTGTAAAAGAACCATAAAATTGATCTTATTGTTCTCCAATAATCACAAGCTGATTTTCAATGCATATCAATCTGATTTTAATTCATCCAAGATTGATTTGTGCTCATTTTTGTCTCATTGTGTAATAATAATAATATTTTTTCCAATTAATTTCTTTGATTAATCAATTTATTCATTCCTTATATTGAATTTAAATTCTGATCATAAATAGCAAAACTAAAATAAAATACTCCACAACTTGATAACAAAGTTCACCTAGTTGGGCTACGTCTCCGGATTCACTTAATCGTGAATTGATCTATTTATTATCAATTGAAGTACAAATTTTACCTTCAAAATTGACCAATAGATCATAATACCTATGTTTAGAGCTTAAAACATATTTGCAGACTCTGATCACCTGTCAAATTTCGTCTACAAGTTCACATGTGGCTCTACAGGCTCTCCAAAGTGTGATCTCCATGAAATTATGTCAAAAAAACATCGACACCAAGAAAACTATTACACTTCATGGAAAAATAAATACATCATCATCTTTGTCTCAGAATTATGAGCACTTCTCCTTTTGACACTAAGTTCTAAAAATGACTCTAAGTGCTTCAAAATCAAGTTTTTGAAAATTACCTATTCTACCTTATCCACAAGCCCGGAAAAAGTATTAATTAAATAGAAGTGAGCTCATTTTTTTCAATGTCCAGCCCTCATGGCACATTGGAAATCTCATTGCTTTATAACCCAAGGTTACGAGGTCGATCCCCTATCTCCCTTTTTGTCGCTTTGACTTTGCTATTGTGGGCTTTATCCCACATTGGTGAAAGCTATGACGGTAGGGGTGTTTAAATATAGATAAGTCACCTGCATATTCATGACTTCGGCCATTCCTTTGGCTTTTTTTTTGTTGCCACGTATAAGTGGCGGTGTATAGTTTGATCGCCCAATGGGTGGGCCGAATTGGGAGGTGCCACATAGACCATGGCCTCGTTGATATACTAAACCACCGAGCTATGTGGTGCCACGTAGGTGGCTAGAAATTTTTATTTGCATAATGATCCACATGAGTTGTTTGGGTGCCTCACAGGATTGTTGATTTTATAGGATTTTGGCTCAAGTATTGTGGGTGTTGGTTGAACGAATCGATTTACACGTCGTTTTCGTTGTAGGTATAACCAAACAAAGTGGGGAGTTGATCACCCCACCAAGTTGCTAAGTAGCTCGGTCCATGTACAATGCGGTACAATATAAAATCCTGCATTATAATTCAAATACCCTACAATATATCCCACATGCAGGATGTATAAACACAAAGTGGCATATATATACAATTTCTCAATAATGGTAATATGAATCGAGGCCAAGGCACCCCTCCACAAAAAGAGTGTGCCGACCTTGGCTGAGGGCCCCAACACCAAATAGCTGGGCCCACATGCTCTCGCAATCGAGTGTTGAAGATCGACGTCTAAAATAAATAAAAACTACTCTTCATACCAATTATGCCACATGTCGTAATATGATCCGTTCAAGTCGCAGACTGCGCACGCCCCCGAATTTTGCATGTTGGCTAAAACTTTCAAATGAACCATATCTCGCACATACGAGCTCCATTTTTTGAATTCTTTATATTGACAAAAATATCTCAAGACACTCTTTAGCATTGTAATGGTTGAGGGAGATTTAGGGAGCATATGCACTTAGAAATTTCCTCGGATCATTTCATATTTCTAGGAAACAAAATTGAACCTTTTTCATTAATTAAAAAGAACTAATTACAATGTTAGACTATATGTCACTTAATTGAATAAGATGAAATAGTGAAAAGTACCTCATTAATAAAGAATTAGAATTGTAAGAGGAAGAAAGAAGGAAAGAGGGGTAATCACTCTGATGGAGGAAAGGAAGATTCCGCCAATGAAGAACCAACTATCGATGAAACTTGTGGGATTACACATGGAAATATTTCTTCACATTTGAATTCCTTACTAAAGTCGGTTGTTGTAGGTGCTACCTTTTCTGCCTAATGAATGTGAATGAAGCTCAAAGAAAAGGTCCAGGTCTTATAAGTATTCTTAATTCTCTTGCACTGATTGAACCAAACTTGATGATCCTTTGCAGTGTTGGAAATTGTACATCTAATTTCCACGAGAGATTCTAAAGATTCTTCATTGAATAAGAAGGGATCCCCTACTTATTTCTTGACCAATTTCTCTAATGGTTTCAAAATATATTCCATTGATGAACTTTCGTTGATTGGATGAGATTTGAGAATTTGCACACTATTTCTTATACTTTCCAAAAAAATTGAGTGAGTTCTTCATAAGAATTGAGCATGGAGATAATATCATTCAAAATTTCATACTGAGACCTCAGTGTGAGAGACCAAATAGGGAAAAAAATCTCAGTTATGGAAGTGAATATATTTTTACCAATCAATATGAAAGAGTCAAAAGTACTCATCTCTAACACTAGTGGAAATATTTTGTCCCAATTATCCTTTTCCTTTCAATTTCCTTCTTAGCCATCTTTAATTTTGTCTACCTAGCAAGAGAAATCTCCAACAATGAGAGGATTTCAGAAACATTGGTTTACTTTCTCTAGAATCTTCTCAATCCACATGTCACTAGCCTTTCCTTGCATTGTGTGACCTTGAGCCTTCCTGGTTATCGCTAGGTCAAAGTTACTGATAGGAGTAACAACCTCAGCAGGAAGAGATGGAATTTCACTAGGATCCATGAATGATTGCACATAAGCAGTGAGAGTTCTCATGTGCTCTTCCATCTACTCAATTATTTTTTGTACTCCTCATTCCCGGAAAATATACGAGTAGAAAATTCCTTGAACATATGTGCATCACACTCATGTTTTGCTTGAACCAAAGATATTGTTGTCATTTCATAGTCTGCCTAAGTCATCTCCTCTATGGGTTTCAAAACTTTCGATGAAGTAACTTCTACATATTGATTACTAAAAACAAAACTAAAAAGGTGAGAAACCACCTTTACTTTCTTATCTTGTTTGGTCTTCGTGATCCTTAAGATAGCTTTGAAATCTAGTAACGATGCATGTTACATAGTCCTTGTCTCACTCTTGATTGGTTGTTAGATCCAAGGAAATTATTTTGTTATTGTGGGCTCAACATTAAGCATGATGACACTTCAAGTTCATGAGGAGGGATCATATATTGTACTTGATGAGATGACTTGACATTGAAGAGTAAACACTTGGGAACCGATACATAATTAAAGGTTGCAAAGTATCAATCTCACCTTACTCGTGACCTTTAACGAGGTCCTTAATGAATCTAGTTTTCTTATGGAGCTTCTGGGGTGAGATACTTGAGTTTTTCTTCTTCCATTACTTTTCTCTTCGTGGGCTCCCCTGAGTGAGTGGAGCTCGTGGTTTTCTTATATACCTTCAAGGATGAGATGTGAGATGTTTTCCTCGAGAGATTTAGGAGGCTACCAAACTAGATGAGATCAATCCTCTTTTTCTTGAACCATTCCCTTAATCTTTGAATCATTACTGCAATCCTCTCATTGATGTTACTCGATTCTCATATGTTCCATGAGATAGGTGGAAGAGGTGTAGATTTTACCACTTGGTAATCTAGTTTAAATAGATTTGATCCACCATCTTTCACTCCATGACCAATCAAATCTAAAACTCCTCATTTGATCAACAATAATTCACATATGGTATCTCTTCCTTACTTCAAATTCATCCAAGAAATTGGTCCAATAGTCCTCAATTTGGGGACTATGGTGCAATCCAGGAGAGTGAAGGTTTGAGTTTCTCCTGATGTCAAAATTAGGCTTGAATGTATAATAATAGAAGCTAAGGGAAGAAAAGGAAGATTCAATACTAAATTATAACTTTATTTTTAAAAAATAATAATAATTCAAACTTTGGTAAATTTAACACTTTTGCATGAATATATTATGAGGGATATGGGGAAGGATACACCCTTATTTTTATTATTTCTAAACCTATTATGAACCTGAGAAAGTTTCCTACATAACTCAAACATTACCATTTTATCACTAGGGTACATGAGAAGTTTGCAAGGAGCGAGATGGAAGCCCAAAACCCTGATGTAGGTGAAGGTTGAGAATTGAGTGAATAAGCTCCCATATTTTTGGATCGTGTAATATCTTGAAAGGATATCCTCAACTCTGGGTTGCCTTCTAAAATTTTGATAACAAACATGGTGAATACATCATTCACCCTAGAAAAGTGATGGTTACTCTTCTTGTTTATGAGTTGGGGATACTTTTCGCATGCCAACAATTTTTGAGAGATCTTGAGGGAAGCAATTAGGCCTTTGAAAGGTCTTATGTAGGCAAGAGCATATACTAGATACGAGGTCATAGTGAACTTTCTGGTAGAAGGAAAATGGAGCAACTGTTGATGAATATTATCACTTATAATCTATTCCCAATCCACTACTTGGTTCCCTTCAATGGAAATGAGGATGAATTGATCCATCCAGTCTTGAAACTCATTTATCATCTCTTCACCCATTACCCTTCTCAGTAGGATGATAACATTTGAGTAGCCTTCATGGAACTCACTTCTTGACAAGATTTTAGGCATGTGAGAAGGTATCATGCCTTTCTTGAGCCATGATTCGAGTGCAATTCCTTGCAGATATGAGTCATTTTTCACCCATTCTTGTGATGCAAACTCTTTAGTGATGATGACCATACTATTGTTGGTTGGTTGGAATTTGAAAACACCGTAAGATGCTCTTAAGAGTAAGGACTACAAGAATTGAGTTTTCATTAACCCGAACTATCCTAGAGTTAGTTTCATAATGTTGTGCACATGTCAAAATAAATTGTGTTTTGAATGGATAACAGATGATCCTTGTTGTAAATAATCTTCTTGAGAAGTGTTTTTCTTCCATTAGCTCCCTAGGTCCTTTAAGCATCCTATTTTTTAGATCTTTGAGATCCATGTGAATGACATCATTATCTCCCACACCTGGATACTCTGTGATTAGGGTTGAGATAATCTTGATACCTTAATATATGAACTTCATTTTACCAAAAATCACCAAGGCGAGCAAAACCAGAGTCAAAACAAACTTTTCTGCACTCAAATTTAGAACTTTCTATTTTTAGCAGATATGGTCCAAACTTGTTATTTTTAGCAAGTTACTAATATTTTTTTTCTCTAATGTTCATGTCTCATCTAGATTATTACAAATGATTAAGGTTTACTATTTTAGAAACTTACTATTTTTAGATGCCCATTTTCCCGAATACTAATATTTTTAGAAAGTTTCTGAATTACTCTTTTATGATGTTTCTTACTTTTTCAGGGTATTAAAAATGCTAAGAATTCATCACTTTGGGAAAATTACTATTTTTAGCAACCTATTATTTTGAACACTTTCTATTTTTATGAAATGCACTTATCGGTGTGTCAGGTTGCAATGAAACCACTATCAAAATGTTTTGTTTTGCACAAAGGTCTTCTGCTATGAATTTCATTGTTTTTCCATCTATTGGATCTCTGGGAAATTGAAAAAGTAGGTTTTAGGGTTTGATATTTTAGTTTTCTACTATGAAAAATCTAGGGCATCAATTAATTTTTTGTTATAATCTTCCCAAATGTGTTTTGGAGAGGTAGAATCAAGTGAAATTTCAAGGTGATCAAATTCCCATTGAAAAGTAATGTTAAAATATTTGGTTTTGGTGGCTATGGATGTTTGGAAGAAATTTGGCAGCATCTCTAGGTAAAAATGGAGTTTGGAGGGTGTTACAACAACAACCTATCATGAAAATGGTGACTGTGTGGTGAAGTGAGGGATTTAAATGGGTTTTAATCCACCTTGTTAATTGCACATTGAACCTAGGTTTAAATTGAGTTTGGAGAGAGTTTAAAAATGGTGTATTAGGGAAATGGGGGACACCAAATTTAGAAAAGGGTGACTTGGAGCAAGATCATGACAAGTGGCAACATGTGGAGAGAGGTGAATGAGATGAGGGGCTGGGAAATTACACTGTGGAGTTGAGTGAGGTCGCATGGGGTCTAAGAGCTTCATATTTTCTCAAGTCATAATTTCTTGTCCCCTAGGGACAGAGGGGACAATGGGGAAACATGGTACATAAATTTTTGACCAAGGTGAGGAGTGATATTGCACTTTTTTCCCCTCTTGTCCCCCTTACACCATGGGAACGAAAGGGACATTGGGGTTGGGACACCGGGTGTCCAAAGTGTGACCAGGGGGAGGAGGATGTCATGATTTTACATCCCTCATGTACCCCTTGTCCCAAAGGGGACAGAGGGGACACAAAGGTGCCAAAATTGCAATTGGGATAAAAATAGAAAGCCAAATTTGCTTAGGATGTCTAGAAATAGACTTAGAACTTGCTTTTTCACCTCAAAGGCTTAGGATGATGTTTTGGGGTAAAATATTATATTAATTTGACTCCAAAACACATTATAAGATCAATGGAATTGTTTTAAATACTTTAATATGCTTGTAATTTAAAATTTCACCCATTTTTTGTCAGGAATTGAAAGGGGTAGCTACATGTTTTGAAATGCTTCATGAAACCTTTAAGCCTTAGATAAAAATTGATGTTCCCACCTTGTAGATAATTATCATGTATTTATTTTTCCTACTTTTTATTATTATTGAGCCCTTACGTAACTCCCAGAATCATTCGAAGAAGTCAGGTTTCACCATTAGGATGTTCATTCCTTGCACCTAGAAAACCCGATGTTGAACATTGTCCCTAATGAGAAATTATTTCCTAAACAGATCACCTCCAATACCTTCAAGACTCTAACATCACCTTCCGATGTTTTATATATTTCTTGAACTCTTCTGTAGGATGCATATTGGCTTTAAAATGACCAAAATTGTCCTTTTTAAGCCTCTAGAAGACTTGTATTTCACTGAAGTCCACTAAATTCATCCATCAAATTTATCACACTTCCTCACATATGAAAGATTAATCCATGGGTATTAAAAACTAAGCCCATTTACATTAAAAATTTACACTCTAATGGTGATGTGAATGTTCCAAGTAATCAACAAACATATATCAAACATGAAGAAAATCAAGCATGAAAGAATATGACTACTTATTCTCATAGCTCAAATAGGATGGGTACATATATATGATTGTTGTGTAACTCCCATGCATGACACATGAAACCATAATTACCTAATAACCTATGATCTCACATAAGTGAGATGACTAAGCATGTGAGGTGGACAAGATGCCTAGTGATGATGATGTAAGTCACACACATGAACATCCCCTTCATCGAAGCTAAAATAGGGGTCGTGGAAAATCGGAAAAAGAAAGAGAAATCCCATAGACAACTAATAAATATGTGCAATATGGGTCTTGATAACTAAAGTACTGATAAGGTACCCATGTACAAACAACATCTCTAGAAAATAAGAAGAGGAGAAAAGGACTAAAAATGCTAAAGAAGATGGGCAACTGCATGCACATGCCTCACCCCAAAAAGAAACCGCAATTGAAGAAACTTTTCCTCATTGAAGGGTTTGGTGAAAATGTTTACAAGCTGATCATATGTCTAACAATATTGTAAGTCATAAATAATCTCTGAATGAAGTGCATATGGATCTCAATGTTCTTCATCACCGATGTTGAATCATATTTTAGAAAATCGAGATGGTGTTCATGTTATCATAGTAGATGATAGTAAGCCACCGAAATTTTATACCAAACTCTTTCAATATTCCCTACAGAATTAAACAACTTCCATGGAATTGTTAACTTCTCCTTTGTACTCTACCTATGTAGATGATATCGCAATTGCATTCAGCTTCTTACTAGACCAATTGAAAAGTATTGAACCAAGAGAGAAACTATAGCCTAAGGTAGATTTCTAATGATCTAGATCACCGACCCAATCAGAGTTAGTAAAACCAACCAAATCAATATTTGTCCCTCCTAGATAGTGAATGTCATATGTATAAGTGCCATGAACATAGTGAAGGATCCACTTCACTACTCTCCAATGTAACTCATGGGGATCCTACATAAATATGGACACAATCCCAACAACATACGAAAGATCTAGATGAGTGTGAGTCAGGTAAATCAAGCTCCCCACCAACTATCGATAAAGGGTACCATCAACCATAAGAGTAGAGCAATTAGAAACTAAATTAACCCCAAAAAGGAAAGGAGTAGGAGAAGGCTTACAATCAAACATGTGAAACCGAGCTAGCAAATCAAGGGAGTACTTAGGTTGTGAAATTATAATTCCTGAGTTAGATTGTGAAATATGAATCCCAATAAAGTAATGAAGCAATCCCACGATCAACATACAAAACGAGGATGATCATGGAGTCATCCTACCATAGAATGTAAACATTAGGGTCAGAGTGACACCGAGTGAACCTTGATACAAGTAAAAAGGATTCCATCTTGGCATACCAAGCTCAAGGGGCTTGTTTAAGGCCATAGAGAGACTTCTTTAACTTGTAAATGAGGGAGGGATCATAGACATAACCCGAGGTTTTTTCCTTGTAGATCTCTTCCTCTAGGTGCCCAAGAAGGAAGGCAATCTTAATGTACATCTGGTGGACCTCCCATATGTTTGTAGTAGTGATAGTGAGGGTCAGTTGAATGGAATTCATCTTCACAACTAGAAAAAATGTTTTCGAGTAATAAACCCTAGCTATCTACGAAAAACCCTCACTACAATTTGTGCTTTATACTTCTCGACATCTCCATTGGCACTATAATTTTCTCGGAACACCCACTTACACCGAATGATTTTTCTTCCTTTCGAAAAGGGGTGAGATCCCAAGTATCGTTCTTCATGAGTGAGGAATACTCCTCATCCATGGAAGAATTCCACTTAGGAATCCCATAAAGACCGAGATTCGGAAGCGAGGCGAAGAAGGAGTGAGGTACATTGAACTCTGAATGAGTATGTCTCTCATCCAAAGGATCTCCCATCCTCTCTTCATCACTCTACAAATTTTGTCTAGCCTAATGAGGACTAGGAGGATCGGACCCAAAGTCAGTAGATTCTTCACTCGAGTAAGAAGGGACAAATTCGTCATCATCAATATTATCAAAATTAGAAGAATTCAAATCATTAGGGTCGGGAGGATCAAGTGGAGGAGGAGGAACATGCTCAAAAACATCATCATCTAAAGAGTCAGAATCAAAATCATAAAGCATAAATACATCAAAGGGTCCATAAGTAGAATTCAAAGATGACTTGTCAAATTTCACACTTCTCTCAATATAAAGTTGATGAGTAGTAGGGTTCAACAATATATATCCCTTCAAACCATCAGATACCCTAAAAAAATACAAGGTCTGGATTGTGGTTCCAAATCCTTGCGTTTCTTTTTGGGAATCTGGGCCATAGCATTGGATCTGAAGACTCGAAAGTGCTAGACTTTAGGCTTACATCCAAACCCAACTTCAAAGGGTGGCATACCTCTTACATCCTTGTGTGGAACATGGTTCTAAATGTAGTAAGCACGATTCACTACTTCATCCCAATACTACGGAGGAAGGGATTTCAAGTGAGCCATACAAGTGGCCATCTCCTTAAGTGTTTGGTTCTTTCTTTCCATAACTCCATTTTACGAAGGGTTATAAACAATCGTATGATGTCATAGCTTACTAACCTTATTTGCATGAGTGAGCAAGGAAGTGGGTGTCGAATCAGAAATAAAGTGGGAGAAAATGTACAACTGTAAATGGTGATTTGCCTTTCCCTCAACCACAGTAATGTCGGAGTGAAGCTCGTGAATAATCACTGAGTTAGGACCAAATTCCACTCAAATTCCTTCACCGAGGTGGGTAATTTGGTAAACTGATAGGATATTGGTAGAGATATTAGGAACACTCAACACTTGGTTAAATGATCCACCGTCTATCTCTATCGATCCACTAATGGAAACCGACACCGTAGTATCATCACAAAACATGATTTGGAACATGCCACATGGCTCAATGTTAGATAACTCAACATGTGAAGAGGCCATGTTGTGTGAGGCACTGAAATCAATAATCCACATCAACGAAGGAGTTTCTCTAGTTATAAGGGCCTTTACTTTCTTCTTCTTAGATTTAGACTCTTTTGGATTGGAAGACTTGACCTTCAGAGCATTTTGTTGAATAGACTTAGGAACACTTATTTTATTATTCTCAAGTAAATGAGTTAAGTGATTGATTTTTTTCTCATACATTAATGCTACTCATAACCAATATTCTTACAATAAGATCATTTACACTTTTCCTTGTTCACTTTTGGCTCAGAAGTAGAAGTGGAAGGTTTGGTTTAGGCTTGGTTGGTCTTGGTTTCCTTCTTGGGTTAGTCCTTTTTCTCTTTCTTCTTTTCAATTTTCTTTCCCTTACCAGTACTTACTACAAGGGCATGTGACTTGGATTTGAGATTCCCCATTTGAATGAGTTTGTCTTGTTCTCAAATGAGTTGGGACAAAAAATTGTCAAATGAGGCATTTTTCAATTACACTGTCTGAGAAACTTTTGTAGCATGGAAAGTTGAAATGAAGATGGAGTATTTGGGACCTAACTTAGAAAGAATTGACAAGATAAAATGGGAATATTTCTTCTCCACTTTACATTCCTTTAAAAGCAATCTAGTGTGGATGAAATTTGAGAAGAAGATCTGTAGGTTTTCAAAGTCCCTGGGATTTAATCCTAATAGTTCATTTTCCAACTCATGCACTCTCATGTCATCTTGTTGTCTCGAACATAGTGTTTAAAATTTTCCACACTTCATCAAGTGTTTCAGATGACTCAATGTGGAAGATAAAGTCAAGAGAAATAGACATATAAAGAATACCTAAGGCTTCATCACATCAATTCAGCCACTTAGATTTTTCGGGCTCATCGACATGTTCAGATCTCGCTCCCATGGTGATGCGAAACAAACCTTTACCCCTTTATTTCATTACCATTTTTTATCTCCATTCAAAAAAATTGAACGGTGTAAGCAAGGGAATTGAAAGAGAATCCATCGCGAGAGAGAAAGAAAAATGCAAAAGAAAGAAAAAGAAACACAACCACCCCATAACAATATTAGCATCCCTCCTAGTTCAACACTTTATATTTTAGTGTGTTGATTACAATCAAGTTTAATGTGTGTCATGAAAAAATCATTCACTCACCTTACAATCAACATAATAATGAGCAAGTGTGGATACCAAATCAAGTTTTGATGATCACATGATTTTGACACCGTAAATAAGCACAAAACGATGCTAAAAAAAGAAAAAGGGAGATAAAACAAGTCTTGTGTGAGAAATAGTGTCTTGTGTCATAAGATAAGCTCCTTGTTGTAAGGATGTGGTGGGCGTACTCACAAGCCCGCAAATAATAATAAGAGTGATACAATGAAGAAATGACTCGAAACGAGTCGCAAGGAACCTTTAGGACTCAAGAAAATCTCCCAAAAGGCAAAAGAGAACTCCAAAATGCTACACACTTTTGCAAAATATTAGCAAAAAAAACAATCCAAAACAACTATTTTCTAAAATTTAATTTTAGAAATTAAGAGGATTTGAAAAATTACTAAAAAAGCTTAGGAAAAAAACACCTTAAAAAGGCCAACCTCAATTAATTTCCTCCAAAAAAAAATTTAAAAGGAGGGAAAGGAAGGAAAAATCCGGAAAAAGGGCCTCTAGTGATCTTAGCGGACCACTAAAGGTATGATAGGGCGTAGAGGCCAAGTTAGCAAAAATCCTCGATGACAGAGCCTAATGGTCGTTAGGGTGCGGGACAGGTCACAATGTAAAAAATGGAGGTGGTTATGGAGCCTAGTAGTTCTTTATGGAGCAGACACGATCTCGGCAAAAAAATCAAGGAGGTTATGGAGCCTAGCGGCCATTAGGGGTTGACCGAGATCTAGTGTGATTCATGACGTAGATTATGCCTAGTGGTGCTAGGGGAGGTGCAACACATGGGTGTGGGGTCCAGCACTTTGGTAGGGTAATGACTAGGTGCGAAAGGTGTCCAACGATCAAATGGACAATGGTTGGGAGTGTTGGCAAGGGTTTAGAATAGGGGCCGAGCAAACCAAAGTGAAGCGGGTTAACAACAAGGGGTTTGAGCCAAAAATAATTCACCACCCAAGCAAAACCAACAAGTCAAGCCAAAAACATACTTTTCCACCAGATTAAGCAACACTTAGGGGCCAAAGAATACACAATAGACCAAACCAAATCCAAAAACACAAATCCAACCCTCTCAACAGTCGACCACAAAGGGACCAACACTCATGCCAAAGACACAACAAAACTCGAAATAACTAGAGGCAAAAACCAAAAAGATCTAGGCCAAAACTTAAAGCCAACTCACCAACAAAACCCAAAAAAAATCCAGAGGAAGGTAGATTCAACAGGAAGGAGTAGGCGGGGGTGTAGAATAGAGGCAAAAAAGCCAACAAAAAAACTCCAAAAATTAAATTTTAACGGAGAAAATTGTAAAAATCTATATAATTACCTCTTAAAAGCACCTTTCCTCCAAATTTGGCTATAACTAGATAAATGTGGAGAGAAAAGTATTGAAACTTGCACATGCACGAAAATCCAAAAACACATAAACCCCAAAAATGTAACTATTAAGACCCATTAGAAATATTCTAAGATCGATCAAAAACTTGCATAAGATACAAAAACCAAAACCATAAGTAATTAACAACTAGAAAAATGAATGCATGTTTTACCAAAATCATGGCTTTGATACCATGAAAGATTAATCCATGAGGATTCAAAAGGAATCCTGTGCACATTGAAAAATTTACACTCCAACAAAGATGTGAATGTTCTAAGTAATCATCAAGCATAGATCAAACATAAAGAAAATCAAGCATGAAAGAATAGGTCTACTCATTCTCGTAGCTCAAATAGAAAGGGTACATATGTATGAGTGTTGTGTAACTCCCATGCATGACACATGAAATCCTAATTACCTAATTACCTATGATCTCACCTAAGTGAGATGACTAACCATATTTGGTGGACAAGACACCTAGTGGTGACGAGGAAAGTCACACACACCAACAACATATTGAGGCATGCTTGAAAGAATGCTTAGTTCCTTTCTTAGATCCAAGTTGATGGTAGCATTAGTGATATGTTGGCTAGGGGGAGGGTTCAATGTGATTAAGAGGTAAAATTTTGGATTGTGGCTTAGTTGTCATGCTTTGAAATTCAAATTTTTAGGCTATTCATTTTGTCTCGAAAATAGTTGTCTCTAACTCGGGGACATTGGATTGTAAGGGGCAATAGAAAACCTTGGGCATCTCATGGGTGATAAGACCAGTTAATTTTTACATAGTGGGTAATAGAATCCTTTATTACATCCAATAGACACACATGAGGGAAAAGGACAAAACACACACAATAGAAAGGGAACATACTAAATTGGAAAGGAAAGACACACACAATTGAAAGGAAAAATATGGTACATAATTGGGGATAACCAACCTCACTACCTGTAGAGTTTTAGATGATTCCCACCTGCGAGGAAAATCTAATGGGTTCCCTTCAAGGTAAGCCAAGTAATATGTATTTTCCCCATAGAAATGTTTGATCTTGAATGGACTGAGCCAAAGCGAGTCGAACTTCTCATGGATTCCCTTGGGCTCTTTCCTTATATCCTAGAGGAGGAAAAGATCTCCAATCTCAAAGCTTATATCTTGTGTTTTCTGATCAAATATCCTTTTCACCTTAGATTGGTGTCTTCTCAATGTATCAAATGCTACTAACTTGTCTTCATTCAAATTTTCCAAGTATAAAATCCTTTTGTCAAGAACATTTGAATATTCTCCACTTTCCACTACCTTTACTAGTTGTAAGGCAGATAAATCTTGAGAAATTGGATTTGAGCCTCAAGTCCATATGGCAACTAGAAAAGGTGAGGTACTAATAGCTTTCTTGGCGTGATCTGGTCAACCCATAAGGCATCATATAATTTCTTATGTCAGTCTCTTTGATTAACATCCACTAACTTTCAAACAATAGTGAAAATATTTTTGTTACTAGATTTCGATTGGACATTACCTTACGAATAGTAATTAGCAGAGTGAGATAAGGAAATAATAGGATTGTAGAAAAATTCCATCAGCTCACCTAAATAAAATTAGGTATCATTATCCACCACTATCTTGTTAGGTACTCCAAACCTGACGATGATGTTTTGTTTTAAAAAGTTACACAATGTCTCGAGTTGGCATGTTTTGTTGGAATGGCTTCTACCCATTTCATGAATTAGTTCATAGCAGAAGAATGTACATGTGTCCTACGTTGGAGTACATGTTCAATACACCGATGAAGTATAGACCTCACTGTTGGAAAGGTTCTTTAATGATCACAAGCTTGAGGGGTAGAGCAGCAAACTTTGGTCTTCCCATAAATCGTTGGCATGGATTATATTTTCCAACCCATTTATATGCATCTTGAAAATTACTAGGCCAATAATAGCCACCTTTCAAGATCTTTTAGGTTGTAACCATTACATAGAAGTGAACTCCACATGATTTATCATGATATTATTTAAAAATATTCTTTTTTTTCTTATTTCACGCATATGAGGAATGTGATAGCCAATCCTTTCTTATATAGAAATTCTCCCATATGATATATTTTCTTCCTTGAGATGATAGTTCTTCTTTGCTTTTAATCTAGGCATGGATGGTAGTCCCCCATATGTCAATAAATAAGCTTTGTAAGTAGACCAAGGATTTGTGGTACTTACAAAAAACATGAGAGGAAGATCTTTGATCAAGCATGCATAGCAATTGGAGCAATCTTCCCATTCTTCTCAGGTGAGAAGTTCACACAATCCATTACCTCACACCAAATTAGAAGGTTTTATTTCAAGATCATATTCTTGCACCTTAGGCATCCAATTTCTTCTCCTCACACCTAGGTTTTTCTACATCAAAATATATTTGACTTTCAAATTAGGAATCATAACAACAAAGAGATATTTCAAAAGATAAAACTTGAAATTCTTCAAGGCTCTCACTACGCATAGGCATGTTTTTCATGTTTGAGTAGTTTAATTCATGTAATTTCAAAGGATCGCTCATGAATGCAATGGGTGACTAGATTTTGTCTTCTTTTTCTTGCATGACGACTATCGAAATAGTATACACTGAAGCGTAGCAATAGAGAATGAATTATTTGTTGAAATTAGGACACCACATAGTAGGTGCTTTTGCAATAGCAATTTTGATGGAATTAAAGGCCTCTTTTCCTTGTTTACTCCATTTAAAATATTATTTTGGTTTCATCATGTTAACTATGTCTTTTATGAGTTCAACAAAATCTAGGACAAACCTTCTTAAGAAATTAACTTTGCCAAGAAAGAATGCACATGGTTTGCTGGTAGGTAGAGACAATATCTCGTAATAGCATCTACTCTTTCTAGATCAATCTTGGTGCCTTCCTTACTCACAATATGACCAAATATTTTTCCTTCAGTTACCCCAAATATTGACTTTTTTGGGTTGAGGGATATGTGGTGCCTTCTATAATGGATTAAAACTTGTTCAAGTTATTATAAATGCTCCTCTTCTTATTAGAGTACACCATTAGATCATCAAGGTATACCACTATGCACTTTCCTTTAAATCCTTGAAAGCCAAGTCCATAGCCCTTTGAAATGTGGCACCTGTATTGATTGATCAAGAAAGGGAATGGCATATGTTCGTATGTGAAGGTGTCCCATGGAGTGGCGAAAGGTATTCTAAATGATCTTCTTTAGAAACTTCAATCTAATTGTACCCTAAAAATCCATCCAACATGGACATCATCTCTGAACCATTCATTGCTTACAAGATATGATCCATAACTAGTAGTAGATAGTTGTCCTTTAGAGAATCTTGATTCAGTTCGAAAATTCACACAGATGTGGATTTCACCACTCTTCTTCCATATTGGTACAATATTGGCTATCCATGTTGAATGATGGATAGGAAAAATGATGTGGGCATTAAGAAACTTCTCAACCTCCACTTTGATGGTTCCAATAATCTTCAGATTGTATTGCCTTTGTTTTTATGGAAGGATTTTGCATCATGTTTCAAGGGTATAGAATGTTGCATGGATTGAGGTTGAAAGGAATTCAAATCATCATATGAATATGCAAAAAATATGAGTACATTTTCAACAAAATTGATAAATTTCTTCGTTCTTGTGAACAACAATATTTTCCTATGTTCACCATCCTCAACTGCTCACTTGTTCCGATGTTTATCTTGTCATATTTTGATGAGGATATTGGTTGATCCTTGGCCTTACCATGGATGAACATGTCATGTTTTTCAAATAATTCCTCCAATGACACTATTCCCTTCATAAATTCTATTTCCTTTCAATTGAATTACCCCATCCTCATCTATTTGATCATTTGAATTATTACATTTATCTTCTATGGTTGACTCATGTGGGAGTGAGTCACTTCCTTTGAAATACATAGACTTCCCAAGTCAATTATGTTATAGGAAGGAAAGGACTTGATATCATCTTCAAAAACAATTACCAATTTTCTCAATTATCATGTACACTTTCTGAAAGATCATTTCTACTAAAAACTTTTCTCCTTTGAAATATAGATGTGGGATCATCAAGGAGGTAGATACTACCAAAGAATCAACATGGGAATTTTTATCTCTAGGAAATGCTTCTATGTCAAATGCATCAAAATATTTAAGGAAATCCCATACTCTATTTTTATAGTGGTGGAAATGGAGTTCTTCACTTGAAATATGTCTCTTACCTATTTCACAATTAATTCAACATCACCATTGCTTTGTATGATTGATTTTCTTGATCCCCATATCTTTAGTACTTTACAATCCAAAGCAACAATGCTTTATATTTAGAAATGTTATTTTATATTGGAGAATTGTAAATTGTATGCTAAGGGGAACAAATCTCCTTGTGGGATGGACAATATAATACTTGCTTCACTAAACCATTTGTATAACAAATCCCATCAAATTCTATACTTTGTATTTCATTAACAATGTTTGTTAGCCTTTCCTCAAGAATGGGAATCCCTTCACTTTATTCAAACTCATGAAGTAGTTCCCATTTCCTCTTTCTTCATATGGAACTTTCCCTAATTCCTCGAATGAATTCTTTCCCAATTCTATGCTCTAGAAGAGGATAGTTTCCCTAGGATCATCCAAATTTTGAACCATGTATTTCATCTTGGGCTTAGGAAGGAGATTCTTCATCTCATTCTTGACTAGTATCAATGCATAAGACCAATCCATTTGGATCTCACCTCCCATCTTCTGACAAAAGCTTTTACTAAGGAACATTCCATAGGTAGCTGACATATCTACAACTAGAATTTTTGCTTTTACCTACTTCTCTAGATAGGCCATGAGATCCATCACTACATCTTTGATTCTTCCAAAAATTGGAACCTCCTTTTTTTTCCATCAAGTAAAATGACTGAATGCCCAAGAGAGACTCAAACCGAGGGATTGAGCAACCTTTACAAGCATGATATTATCGAAGCACCAAAATAAATGGCCTAATTATTTAGAAGATATCTATTAATCAACAGGGAAATATATAAGGGCTTAATCTTTCTAGTAGACGAACGGGTAGAGGCTATAATATTTTGGTTTGGGCTTGGCTCGAGAGTGGGAAGGAGGCATTTGGAAGTGGATGTCACTTTGGATTTGGAGCTTCCACATTTGATGAACTTGACAAGTTTCTCAATCTACTTGAAGGTGGTTTAGTATTTAGATTTGCAAGAGATTCAAATTTAACATGGTCGATGATATCAAAGTTTGAGGAAGGGTTTTCAAGAGCATGGGAAACATTATCTTGATTTTACTTAGGATACGTATTTGCACATATTTTCATTATTATTTTGACTTGTAGAAGTAGAAGCATCATTCTTGGAGGGATTAGAGGTATTTGACTTACCTTTCTTAGAAGATGTCTTGTGATGAGGTGTAGCTTTAGATTCTTCTTGGCTGATTCCAAAGATGGGGGAGTGGAGATCCTCTCTTAGTTATTATATTTTTAGGAAGTAGAGTCACTCGATTGAGGATATTCTCTCTCCTTTTCTTTATTCTTGGATGATTTCTCCTTCTCAAGGGTTTTTGATCGAGTGAAAACAACACAAGAATGGTTTTTCATGTCAGCTACATAGTCTTCATACTCATCCTTTGGAAGAGGATGCATACTCACAAAAACCAACCTCTGTAGATCCAACTTCCTCAATTAGAAACTCACCTTCTTCTTCTTTACTTTCCAAAGGTACTTCTTCTTTAATTTCATTATATGATCGGGTCCACATGTTGTGTTCATGGGAAGAGCTTCAAGAGAAATCCTCTAAGGTGGGGACCAATTCTTTGTTTTTTATAATTCTTTATTTGAATGTATTTGTATAGGGAATTTTGAACAAGTTTCTTTTTGAGGGAAACATGTCATTAGCCAATTTTTGCACCAATGAGTTTGTAGTTTTGGAACTTGAAATTTGAGATTTTTCTTTGCTCGATGCCTTTTTGATCTTTCCAGACACCAGCAAATCATCCTCAACATCAATTGCAAGCTACTTGTGCTTTTTCCAAAGTAGTTTTGCATTGGTGAAGAATCTTAACTTATTATCTTGAATGAAGAATCTTAGCTTATTATCTTCGTGGGCCTAACAAAATGAATTTTAGAGCAGTTTGTTGAACTTAGCTAAAAAGTCTCTCATGGGTTCATGAGGCTTTTTTTCAAGTGATACCACTGTGCAAGGAGGGCATGAGCATCTTCGGAAGGTTTGAATTTGGCCCCAAATTTAGATTTCATGTCTACCCAATTTCTAATTGATCTTCATGGAAAGTGGTAGAACCAATCAACAACAACTTCTTATAATGATTCCACATAAAGTGGAAAACATCTTCATGTTCAACTCCAACACACCCATAGAGATGATGATGAATGTCGCAATATGATCATTTGGATGTTGTTTCCGTCTCCTCCTCGAACTTAGGGAAATTCTTTCTAGATCCTTTGAAAATCATGTAGTGGAGGATTTAGGGCCCAATGGGCCTGTATTCTATCCCCAAGGCACAAGTGCAACCATTCTTTCTTCTTCTTCTTCCTCTAGTTCTTCTTCTTCTTCTTTCGGAGGAATGAGATTTTTGTGTTCAAAACTAGTTCTTTGAATGAGATATTCAAGAGGGGTATTGGGATAGAACTCAATAAAAATTTTGATTGGTTTGCCTTGCTAGTTAAATAATGGGAATTCTGAAATCATCTTGTTGTTGGTCTTCGAATTCTAGATTAATTATGCCACTAGCTTGGGTAGCCCTTGTGTATCTTCTTTCTGCCATTTTTTAGGATTTGTGTGCAGCTTGAAAAATATTCTTTATGATCTCCTTTACTTATTTAGAACTTGTATTACATGTTTTAACTCTTAGGTATATTCCTATTTTGAATCTAGAACTATTGAAGCATGTGTGTAGTGATTGAAATTCAACATGTTCCAAATACAATTTCTCAAATCTATTGTGATATCTTCTTGAGTGTCTTGGAAGAAAATAATGTTAGGCTAAAAACAAGAACATTTCAAGGGAATATTCATTAGGGGAAAATGTAGAGTAGACATCAAGGATCTTGGATTTTCCATCTCTATTTTTTTTTTTATATATATGATTTTTAGGATTTTTTTGGTTTTAGGAGTGGTGCAGAAATAACAAAATGTGCCCCATGGTGGGCACCAAAATGTTGGTGAAAATAATTTTTATAAGGACAAAATTAGTGGATTTTCACCAACGCTCCGGACTAATTCCCTCCTCTTGGTAATGGGGAGGCTCCCATTTATTGAATGTAGAAAAACAAATAAGTGGGTGGTTGTGAAGCTAGGGATCACATAGGAATACTCCCACTAGACATGTGGAAAATTACTTGCACTTAGTGCAAGGGAGGAATTTTCTTGGTGAGAGGAGGTAAAGGGAGTAAGAATTTAGGAAGGAGGGTTAACTTTGTGAATAAGCACTAGAATATTTTCACAACATTAACCAATTAATCCACACTCAATTAGAAGAATACAACCTTATTAATAATGATAAGACTAACAAATCATAGACACAAAATTTTATTGATTCATTTATCAAAGGCACTAACACCTTCCTTGGTTTTATAAGATCATCATATGTACAAATTTGAACATGTAAGGAAATAGAGGAAACATAGAGAAAGAAAAATAGAAGAATGCAATCTTTTGCTTGTATCTTAGTAGTGCAAAACTATCTACTTAGAAACTCAAAATTGACAACCACTTGGAATGAAGAGATCATCCATGTATATATCTTACAAAGTATTTTCATCTACCCCCACATGACTTTTCACTTCCCCTTATCACTTGTGACCTTTCATATTCCTAGGAAATAAAAGTGAGTCTTTTTTTCATTAATTAAAAAATAACTCATTACAATGTTAGACTATAGGTCACTTAAGTGAATAAGATAAAATAGTGAAAAGTACCTCCTTAACAAAGAATTAGAACATGAGAGAGAGGAGGAAGAAGAAGAGAGGGGATGATCATCAAATGGAGGAGATAAAGCTTCTATCAATGAAGAACCGGTATTGATGAACCTTGTGGGAGTACTCTTGGAAGATATTCTTCACCTTTGAATTCCTTGTCTTAAGTGGGTACCGCATGCAGTGCTACCTTTTCTTCTTGAGGAATGTGAATGAATCTCAAAGCACTTAATCTAAGTATCGAAGTATTGTTGATGTTCTTACATTAATTGAACCAAACTCGATGATCCTTTGTAGTGTTGGAAATTGTACATCTGATTTCTCGCAAGAGATTCCAAAGTTTCTTCATTGAATAAGAAGGGATCCCCATTTCTTTCTTGACCAATTCCTCAAATGGTTTAAAAATATATTCCACTATGAACTTTCATTGATTGGAGGAGATCCAAGCCTCTACACATAGTTGCTTATATTTTCTAATTTTTTGATGTGATCTCTTTTCACAGAATCAAGCTCAAAGATAGCCTCATTCAACATTTCATACCGGAACTCAATGTGAGAGACCAAATAGGTGACAAGTTCTTAGTTATGATAATGAATACATTTTTACCCATCAATATGAAAGATTCAAGAGTACTCATCTCTGACATCAATGGAAATACTTGTCCCATTGATCTTTTTCCTTCTCAATTTCCTCCTTATTCATCTTTACTTTTTCATTCTCACAAGAGAAAACTTCAATGAACCCATCCTATCAAGTTTCCTTGAATCTTATCAATGACCTTGAGAATTCCTGATTGTTGTAACCTTGATTTAAGATGCTGATATCAAGTAACAAAAAGTAAAAACTCAAAGAAGAGATAGAATTGCACTAGGATCCACAAATGACTACATATAAGCAGTGAGAGTTCTCACATGTGCTCTTCTAACTACTCAATTGTCTATTTTGTACTTCCTCATTTCCTAGAAAGCATATGGGAAGCAAACTCCTTGAACAAATGTGCATCACCCTCATGTGTTTTTGACCCAAAGAGATTTTTGTCATTTCATAGTCTTCCGAGTCATATCCTCTATGGTTTCACAACATTTGGCCAGGAAAGTTTTACATACTTATTACTAGCACCACTAAAAAAGTGAGAAGTTACCTGTGCTTTCTTACCTCATTTGGTCTTCACAATCCTTAAGATAGCTTTGAAATCTAGTGTCAATGTCTATTGCATTGTCCTTTCCTCACTCCCAATCAACTCTTGGATCCAAGGAAAAGTTTCAGTTGTTGTGGGCTCAAAATTAGGCATGATGGCACTTTTAGGTTCATGATGAAGGGTTATATCTTGTACTTTGATGAGATGACTTAGCTTATGAAGAAGAAACACTTGGGATCCAAAGCATAACTAGAGGTTGTAAAGGATCAATATCACTTTGCTCAAGAGCTTCAACATGGTCCTCAATAAGTCTAGTTTTCTTATGGAGCCTCCTGGTGTGAGATTCTTTAGTGTTTTCTTCTTCCATTAATTTTCTCTTTGTGGATCCCTTAAGTGATCGAGCTCTTGGTTCTCTCAGATACCTTAAAGGATGAAATGTGATATTATTGCCTCAAGAGAGCTAGAGGCCACTAAACTTGATGAGAGAAATCCTCTTTTTACTCAACCACTCTCTTGATCTTTAAATCATTAATGTAGCCCTTTCATTGATGTCACATGATTCTCTTATGTTCCATAAGATAGGTGAAAGAGGTGTATATTTTACCACTTGGTACTTTAGATCAAACAAATATGATCCATCATCTTCCACTCCTTCAATGAACCAATCAAAGTTGAAACTCCTCATTTGATCAATAGTCATTCACATATGGTATCTCTTCCTTACTTCAAATTCATCTAGGAAATTGGTCTAATAGTCCTTAATTTGGGGACTATGGTGCAAGCTAGGGAGAGTGAAGGTTTCATGTTTTTTCTTGATGTGAAAATCAAGCCTAGATGTATAATAATAGAGGCTGAGAGAACAAAAGAAGCTTCAATATTTGATGCATCTACAAATTTTTCATGAATAGATTCTGAGGATATGGGGAAGGATACACCCTTATTTTTATTATTCTTACGCTTTATGAACTTGAGCAAGCTACCTACATAACTCAAACATTACGATTTTATCACTAGGGTATGTAATAAGTTTACGAGGAGTTACATTGAAGCCTAAAACCCTAATGTAGGTGAAGGTTGAGAACTGAGTGAAGAATCTCCCATATTTCTTGATTAGTGTAGTAGCTTGAGAGGATATCCTCAGCTTTGGGTTGCCTTCTAGAAGTTTGATAACGAACATGGTGAATGCATCATTCACCCTAACAAATTGATGGTTACTCTCCTTATGTGTGAGTTGGGGATACTTTTCATAGGCCAATGATTTTTTGAGAGACATTAAGGGCAGAAGTTAGGCCTTTGAAAGGTCTCGTATATGCAAGAGCATATACCATATATGAGGTCATAGTGAACTTTCTTATAGAAGGAAAATGGAGCAATTAACAATGAATATTACCACTTATAACATGCCCCCAATCCACTACTTGGTTCCCATAGGTGGAAATGAGGATTAATTGAGACATCCAGTCTTGAAACTCCTTTGTCGTCTCTTCTCCCATTACCCTACTCAGTAGGATGATATCATATGAGTAGCCTTCGTGGAACTCACTTTTGAAAAGATTTTAAGCACACGAGAAGGTTTCCTTCCTTTCTTGAGCCATGACCCAAGTGCAAGGCCTTGTAGGTATGAGTAAGTATTCACCCATTCTTGTGATACAAACTCTTTGGTGGTGATGACCATACTGCTACTAGTTGGAATTTACAAACATTGTGAGATACCCTTAGGATTAAGAACTCATGTCATTCCTCTGCACTATCTTAGAGTTAGGTTCATAATGTTGTGCACATGTCAAGACCAGCTATGTAATTTAAATGGATAATGGATTACCCCCTACAAATAATATACTTGAGGATAGTTTTTCTTCCACTAGCTCCCTAGGTCCACCAAGCATCCTATTTTTGAGGTCTTCAGATCCATGAGAGTGACATTGTTGTCTCCCTCACCTAGATACTTTATGATTAGGGTTGAAATAGGCTTGATACCTAAGTATTTGAACTTCATTTTACCAAAAACTATCAAGATGAGCAAAACCGGAGTCAACACAAATTTTCTACACTCAAATCTAGAACTTTTTATTTTTAGCAGGTAGGGTTCATAACTGTTATTTTTAGCAAGTTATTACTATTTTGTTCTCTGATGTTCCTATATCATCTATCTTATTCAAATTGATGAGGTTTTACTATTTTTAAAACTTTTTATTTTTAGATTCACATTTTCCCAAATTACTCTTTTATGACATTTCTTACTTTTTCAGGGTATTATAAATGTTGAGAATTCATCACTTTGGGAAACTTACTATTTTTAGCAACCCACTATTTTGAGAAATTTTACTTACTAGTGTTGGGTTGCAATGAAACCACTATCAAAATATTATGTTTTGTACTAGGTTCTTCTACTCAATTTCATCATTTTCCGTCTTTCGAATCTCTAGGAAATTGAAAAAGTAGGTTTTAGGGTTTTATATTTCAGTTTGTTGCTGTGAAAAATCTAGGGCATCAATGAATTTACTTTTATAATCTTCCCAAATGTGTTTTGGAAAGGGATATTTTGGAAAAATTTCAAGGTGATTGGACTCTCGGTTGAAAAGTTATGTTCAAATCTTCGTTTTTGGTGGCTATGGATGTCTGGAAGAAATTTGGCAACATCTCTGGGTAAAAATGGAGTTTTAGGGTGTTATAGTAGAAACCTATCATGAAAATGGTTAGATGTATGGTGAGTGAGGGATTTAAGTGGGTTTTAAAATATTTTTAACTCACCATGCTATAGGGTAAATTTTAAGACCCCCTTAAAAAAACCTTAGTTATTACTTGGTGAATGCCACAATTGAAAGGAAATGCTATCGGCCAGTAGAAAATATTGGCCGATAACATAGTGCTACCATCCAATAACATTATGTTATTAACCGATAACATTATGATGTTGGTCAGTAGTAAATTTCTCTTTTTTGCAAACAGTAAGAGCAGTTTGAATATAAATCTTTGGCTCTTACTATAAAATCTAGGTGAATCTGTTAGAAGCATAGAGACTGAGAGGGGGGGTGAATCAGTATTCCAAAACTTTTACTTCATTTATATACATCATTCAAAACAACCATTCAATGTGTGCTTATTAAGTGTTTAGCATCCATCCACAAGTACATGAAACAAGAGAGAGACTAAGTACACATCATATAATGTTGGAAACCCTTAAGAGGAAGAGAACCCACTGAAAATTTTGTATATATGACTCAATACAAAATACTTATGTGAATATGACTCATCACATAAGATATATTTAGTGAGACACCAATCTTGCAAGGAGCACCAACCCCTATTTAGCAAGGCACCAACCCTGCAAGGAGGCTATAAACCCCTAAGGTGATCAAGAACCAACTCAACCACCAAAAGATGAAGATCACTTGATAACTTGATTCTTCAAAACTAATTGTGATCGCAATATTATCTCATAAACCTCAAAACCCTCTCAAACAAACTATTCTCCTACTTCGCTCAAACTTGCATCATATCATATTGATTAGGTCCAATGACCTTGAATACCTACTTCAACTATTCTCAACTCTTGGTTCCTCTTCTTAGCTCTGCCCTTGATCCTTCTAACCTTTGCTCTTCTATCCTTTAGCTCGCTCAACTATCCACACACTCTACTATCATAATGAGCAAACATAACATGCCTTATAAACATGACACAAATTATAAACATATATAGGTTATACAAGACCAATAATTTGGTCTTCACAACATGAAAACACATCTACTTCATTACATAAAATCACTCCAAGAGACCCAATAGGTCAGCAAGAGCCTAAACAAACCAAACTTACACAAGACACCTCAAATAGGCCTAAAACACTCTCATCACTCCAACGGTCACAAACTTGAATTCCAAGGGAAAAAAAAAAAAATCATGAGTTATCAAGCTTCACACAAGTCATGGACATCCTCTTAGTACCATCGACATGCACAAGATACTCTAAAACATCTATCTTAACCACGAAGCATACTAAGAAGCAAACAATTTAACTAGGTCTTAAACATCTAAAAATCACTCCACAAGACCGAGAAAATTATCATAGAAAAACACTTCAACAAGACCCATGTGGCATATCAACAAGAAGGTATTGAACTCTGC
Source organism: Taxus wallichiana var. yunnanensis (assembly GCA_018340775.1). Taxonomy (NCBI): domain Eukaryota; kingdom Viridiplantae; phylum Streptophyta; class Pinopsida; order Cupressales; family Taxaceae; genus Taxus; species Taxus wallichiana. The sequence goes on along the minus strand of JADAXU010000122.1, from coordinate 2,226 downwards.
TAGCTCATCGACTCATTGCAATCATCAGTTCAAGACATAAGACACCAAAGCAACTCCTTTTCTAACACTACTCAAACTGGTAGATAGGTCTCAAAACTAGGTCTTCAGGATCAAGATGGTTCACATCTTTAAACTCTTCACCAAGGAACAAATAACATATGGATGGAAATATATCAATGTCTATTAATTGAAACAACTCACTTCAACCTCCAAATCAACGCTTAAAGATCCATAAAGCATGAATCTCTAAAACTGCTCCAACCAGTCCTAGGTCTCAAGAACTAGTCTTGAGACAAATGATCTAAAATATCTCCAAGGAAACTTCTAGAAACTTCCACCACCAAAACACATCAAGGAAAACCTTCTACACCTATCCAATTGTTCACAAGCATATGTTGTATGGAGAAAACCTCATAAGCATACATGTTCCAGCTAGCTTCTTGACAAGCCTAATAGGGCTAATTAGGTCATTAGGTCACTAAGCAAGAAAACACCTCTCTAGATAAAAACAAGGATTTAAGCACATCATGTTAGACACCAACAAGTTATTCAATACCATCAACCCATGCTACAACATGTAAAACTTCAAAGCACACCTCAAACCATAAGACTAGTTTTAGCCCTTCTAGGCCAAAAGCGGTAGAGCACCTTGTGAGACATGTTTCTCAAAATTATTCCACCGAAACTACCCAAATCTCTTCACGAGCACTTATAAAACCTCTCAATATTTCTAGAACAATTTGTTTCATTTCATGAAACCTTCATCTCAAACATGTATAATAAAATCTCTACAGAACAAGAGTTTTTCTTGAACTTACCATCTAACCTAGAGCATGATACCAACACCAAAATGAGCACAAGAATTCTCTACAAGCCCAAATCATCACATTATCATTTCCAAGTCATTTGAAGAAAAAACCAAGCAAATATCTCCTATCACTTTGTTGCTTATGGTTTTATGAGGGTTTTGACCACCTTTGCTTCTTGATGATTGTTAATAAATGTGTGATGACCAAAAGAATTCATTATTTTTACAAAATACTCTTAACTAAATGCCCTAATAACCACCAAATGCTAAGGTCCCCATTTAGAGCTCACACGTGTGGGTGCACATTCAAAGTTCATTGAGATATGCATTTGTAGGAGCTCAATACAACCAAAAATGAGTTTTCTTGCTTTGTCTTCAACTTCCCGACCTAATTTTTTTCCAAAAGCACCGCAACAACCTATTCCAAGATTTCTAACTCCCATCCATGCCATGCAACCTCCGAAACATTCCACACACTATGACTTACCCATGTCTCTTAGCCTTGTCCTCGAGAACATGCTTCAATAAGACCTTGTATATGCACCCGACAACTAAATTGTGACTGATGTGCCTCATACACATGTTATAAAATCTCAACATGCTCAAAAAGTTCTACCCTCGTATCATACTCCATGCCACCATACCATACTACTTGGACTATGTCAAGAATAAGACCTATAATGGCTTGTTTCTCCACATGACTCAAGAGGAATGACCTTGACAACCTCTTATAGACTCATTAACACCTTTGACTCATCACCCTAAGCATATTAAACCCCATTAAAACCTTCAGAACTCGTACCATAACCATATAAGTTGGAACCATGCATGTTGACCAAGACACCATAACTTGACACCAAAACACCATATCATGACAACAAAATTGGACACTACCAATCAACCTTCAAGACTGACTTTGATTTACACCTCATACTGAAAACAATGCCACCTAGACACCCTTTGCCATAAATATTACTTGACATTAATGACAAAAACATCACACAAAGTCCAACAATCTCCCTCTTTATCATTTATGATGACCATCATTAGAAACATTGATGGTAACCACAACATTTACATACATTTAGGACACTCTTTTCATATTTTTAAGCACACTCTCCCCCTTTGACATCTATAACAAAAGGCACTATAACAAATAGACATGGAAACAATTGACAAGAAATAATAACAACAATGCACTCAACTTACTTGGTATTTCTTAACTTCAACTCGATGCAACTGATGTGTGGACCTATTTTCAACACCTTCAATGCTCCCCTAGACAGATACATCCTTCTTTCAATACCAATAAACCATGCATCTTAAAATTTGAACAGACTCCCCACGAAACTATACGTTTTGAATCTTTTTCAAACCTTAAATTTGACACAATGAATTAAACACACATATAAGAATAC